>JAXQGY010000008.1:0-114259 GCA_037040535.1 Talaromyces sp. P118-02
CAACACACGCATTCAACTCGATAGAAAAACCAGGGGAATGGAAGGGAACATCACAGCAAGGCTTTTGACAGCCGTCAAACACAGGTGTATTTTTGTATTAACCGGTCACTAAACAAGGAACCGATATCACTCAACGGGAAACCAAAAAGGAATCTCAAAAATCAGGCTCGCCAATCACGTGAATCACTTCGCGTGGGTGGCTTTCTGCAGAAGGGGGACCGGCTGCTGCCAGACATGGAGCTGCCGCTCTCACAGTGACAGTGTCCTTTCTGCGCTTGATGAACCATAGCTGCAAGGTACCGGCGAGCGCGATGACAGAGCTTCCCCACCAGGCAATCGGAGTACAGCCGATTTGAGTACCGGTGCTGTACAAGAGTCCTGATACAGGGGGTGCAATAGTGCGGCATGCTGCGCCCGCTGAGGCGGCCAGTCCGTTGATTTTTCCCATCACGCATGAAGAAGGACTGGATTGTTTGATGAGAATCAGGAGGACCGGGTAGGCTATGATGGATAGGATGTTGCGAATAATCAAGCAAATATAGATCCCAGGGAATAGGAGGTTGAGTGGGAGACAGGCCAAAAAGGGCACGATGAAGTAGGTTATGGGATGCAGGATTGTGACCATGACAAACAGTCTCCAGACACCAAGCCAGTCCGCTAGAGGTGCGAACAAGACACTTTGGATGAAAAGCGCAATCAACCCGTCGACGGACATAATGATCCCGACAGTCTGAGTGGAAAGCCCCAGGCCTCCAGAGACATGCGGGAAAGAATGTCCGGAAAGAAGCATGTGATCATTGTCTTGTAGGAAGATTGGAAGAAGATGGTCAAAGGTCATGGAGTGGTATGTGAAAATGCCAAGAGCGGTGATGAACATGACCACCTGAGAAGTAAACGCGACTTCTTTTTGTGGCGAACCCATTCTCTCTTTGGAACCATCGGTCTGGCATCTCCAGCTTTCGCTTGAAGGTATACTGACTTCGTTGAAGGTACCGTATGATTCCGCGCGGAGGTCAACACCGGGGTTCGACGTGGCTCCAGCAGTGGCTATCAATGGAGTTTCGACGCTCGAGGAGTGTAGGGATGGCGCTTGAGGCTGGAGGTCTGGGTGGGTTTCTTGAAGGAGCAAGGCACCCGCGGTTATGCTAACAACGAGTAGAAATGCACAGAAAAGGTTAGGAAGTAGGAACGGGTACTTCCCAAAGAGACCATCGGGGGAGAATACTGTAGGGAAACCTTCAGCGGGCTTTGCGAGAAGACCACCCACCGCTGATAGCTCGCTTGTTAGTAGGACTTGTTAATAGATTTCACACACGGGGGCAACTCACCAGGCCCAAGAATGGTACCGATGGACCAGACAAAAGGCATAACTGCGTAGGCTCGAGCTGTGATTTGCATGTTAGCATCAAGGAGTGCAAAATTCACCATTCGGGGCCAACATACGTTCGTGCTCTGGGCGTTTCACCAATTCTCCAACAATAGTTTGGATAACACCGACATTTCCATTGAGCATACCACCGATGACACGACCAAAAAGGGCGATCCAGAAGTTGGTAGCGAAACCGACAATGAGCAATGAAAGTACGGTGCCGGCACAGCCTATAAGAAGCACAGGCTTCCGGCCCAGACGATCGGAAAGTGCGCCCCAAAACATGCCGGTCATGGCCTCGGCCAAGGAAAAGGCGGCGATGAGGATGCCGGCATAGAAAGAGGCGTCATTGGGATTGCCGATGTGAAACTCTTGAACCATCACCCATGAGTAAGGAAAAATGGAGGTAAGAGCGATTGGCTCTGCCACACGGCAGATGGCTGTAGTGTGTACTCGTTAGAAATTTCTACTTTCTGGCGGCGGGGGAGGTCGTGGCGAACTTACCCAAGAGGAACAGTTGCAGCGCGGGAAAGGCATCGTCGGTCGAGAATGATCTTGTCTGAGGCGTTGATACCATAGTTCTTTGGAAACTTGAACAATTCTTACCACTTCCGATCCCCGCAAGACCACGCAGGAAAAGAAATTGCTTCTCTAATGAAAAACGCCTTGATTTCCGCGTGGGTTGCCTTCCCGAATCCGTTTACCTGTCACGGCCGTGTCAGATGACACAGGGGTGTTTTTGTGTTTTTGTTCTGTAGATAATTGTCGCAGGTGTCTTCTTTTGTCTTTTTTTTTATTCTCTCGCGCGCGAGAAAGAGTAATGTGAAGGGTGTTGTTCGTTTGTTGGTGGCGTGTTTGCTGGATGGAGGAGAGGGGAAAGGAAAAAGGAAGGAGAGGAAGGCAGCGGTGGGAGGACAAGGTTTTTGACCGCAGGGGAACCAGGCCAGAATGTGGCGACGGGAGGGGAAGACGGGGCCGCGAGACCGATATCCGGTCTCCTTCCCGGTTGGGCGTCCGGCTGGCGTTCCGGTTCGCGCATGTCTCGTGGCTATTAGAATACACCAATTGAGGATATATAATCAAAATACTTGTTCCATGGTCTTTTCTTTTTATTCTCTTTTTTTGTGCTCTCCCCTCTCCCCTGAGACCGGGGCAAGGCACCAGGAGACCAACTGCCCAATCGGGGCGGCCGAGAACCGGCCGCAAAAAGTCTGATAAGAGACGAACCGCGCTAGACCCGTCTTGGCACTGCGTAGGCGCCGCGCGCCCCACTGCAGCCACGTTATTGGCGCGCACCACCGCCGCTCAAAACATAAACCAACCCCACCCCATAGGGCGGACTTGGTTGTTTTTTGAACCATCATGAGGTGGAAAATTGGTCAATATCCGTGAGAATGGCATGTGGTTTGGCCAATTGACTATGGGTGGACGGATTATTCGGGGGGTTTGCGCATTGGCTGCGTTTTTTGCTTTTGGCCTGTTGCGGGGATTGCCGCTGCAACGTCACGCGGACACATGCAAGCTCTTAGCTAACAGTTTGTCTGTCTGTCCTACATGAGATGCTTCAACATGCCATGCACTTTCTGCAACACGGTCAATTTGCCTATGCAGGAGTGTGCGCAGCTTAATCAGAAAGAAAATGAAAGAGAATACTACAACGATCTCACCGACACCTACAATCCATGTCTGTCAATAACGGAAATCCTACTCCGGCGCCAAGCACAGGTGGAAATGCGATAAGATAATACAACAAAGGCGAAAAGCCGCGAAAAGGGTATTTGATTGATCATTAATTTGTATCTGGATTCGAAACTGGAATGTATCGCCTGCGTTCTCGAGCTGCCTGCGCCAGTGGGTCAGCCAAAATGCAATGACGCGGCCTGTTTTGGCCCGTTTGGGGGAAATCAGGCCTCTCACCTCCATCCATCGTTCAGCCCACGGCTTGATAGCCGCCCAGGTAAGAAGACCGGCAGTGGCGAAAATGAAAATAAACACAACGGTTTCGTCTTTCCTGGAATCCCGCTCTGCCAAGCATATAATTAGAACCTGGTCTTCCCCCCCCCCCCCCCCCAAAAAAGAGAAGCTACATACTGAAACACGTAGTTATCACGTCCTGCTCGGCAGCCTTTTCACATATTGGCAAATTGTACCCCAGACAAAATTTGCGAGTGCAGTCATTGCATGTCAGCGCCCGGCTGTGACTGCTGTCGCCCGTCGAATCGCTCTTTGCTCGTTCGAATATCGACCACGAGAGATCGCGCGTAAAACTCGATGAAGAAGTGTCCACGGGACTAAGTTCGATAATCGTGCTATTCGTGAAGCAGGTACATTTGCAAAATGATGTTGGTTCTGTTAAAAAAGTTGGTCAGAACTGTGGTCGCTTTGTCTGTCGTCTTCGGGAGAGTGATTACGAAGCTTTTGTTCAAGGTTGGTACTTACTCGCAGCCAACACTGTCGTAACGTTTATGAGGATGCTCAAGAGTAAAACACACTGAAATAATCCCGTCCACCGCTTCATGGTGAAGGTTTTTATGTCCAGTTGCGATCTGGTTCGATTATCGTGGGTTGTGGTGATCATGAAACCGGGGCATCGGAGATCCGCAATATATGCGTATAGGTCACGTGATATTAATTGACCAATTAGAGCAACAGAATATAGATCCAACTTTGCCCATGTGAAAATGAAAAAGATCAAACTTTCAGTTTCAGGACAAATCATTATTATCTTGTATTATCTACAGTTGAGCTACCACACATCTGAAAATTAATGCTTCTTACATAGACCGACATGGCCTTCTATCCTCGGCCTTTCATTCCTTTGCGCCTATTGTCGCGCTGTCTCTTTTCTTTCGCAGCGTCGCGACGTCTCCTCTTCCATGCTCTGTTGTTGTCTCCCCGATTCTCCCAGAACCACTTTGCAAAATCTGTCTCTTGTGACTGCTGGGCAGCTGATTCATCACGAGGTTTGGATGGGCTCGATTCCGTGTGAGGTAGATAGGAATCTTCGTCGAGATCTTCCATATCTTCGTCTTCGTCAGCGAGTAGCTTGATGTGACTGCGCACCGCGGTATCTGGTGTTGGCGCGGCGCTTCGCACACCTCGAACCAGACGATCACGGTGAGTAAAAGGAGTTAGTGGTTCGGTGGGCATAGGCTGATGAATCTCGTCTTCATCGTCATCTTCGATATCGTCGTTATTGCCGCCAAAGAAACTGAACCCGGCATTGGTCTCTTCGGGCTGCTGCTCTTTTCGTTTGAATAGAGCCTCTAGCGGGTGCACATCGTTCTTTTCCTTTTCTTCTGTTTCATCTTCGGACGACGAAGAAGAGTCTTCAGAGTTATCTTCACTACTGCTCGCCTTGTCGCTTGCAGAGTCGCTGTCCTCAAAGCTGTTGTCCTTGTTGGATCCACCACCACTCTCTGGCTCGTCTTCCTTCACGGGCTTGATTTTCTCTCCATGTATAGACTTTTTCAAAGATTCTGGTTTCGCCTTCGTGGCTTGTTTTTCGTCAGTTGATGCCGAGCTTTCGTCGTCCGAACTGTCGTCAGAAACACTCTCGTCGCTCGAATCACTTTCAGAAGCAGAAGAATCGTCATCACTAGAGCCGCTTGAAGAAGTGAAGTCGGGCTCTTCTTCAGATTCGCTTGGGGAAGAGACAGGCGAAGGCGATTTTTCTTTCTTCTTGGATTTCGACTTTTTTGAAGAGACTTGTTCTTTAGCGCCATCCTTTTTCCCAGGGTTGAAAGTCGATTTTCTGGCTTTGTCACTGGCAGCCTCTTTAATCGTACCGTCCTTGTCCACCCAGCCCTTTCCTTCTTCGAACCCGGCGGTGGCTGGCTGGTCCTGCGTCGTCGACTTCAAGAACGAGGGATGAGTGACAGTCTGCGCAAACTCATGGACAACCACCTCGTTTGGCGCCTTGTCATTTTTCGATTTCTTGTCTTTCTTTCCCGTCACAGTCTTGTTGGGCGGAGTCTTTGTCTTGAACAAGCACTCTGCCTTTTCCGTGTACTTCGACTTGACTTGCAATTTCGCAGGCTTTGCTTCCTTCTCGCTCTTTTTCTGTTTCTTATGTCTCCTAGAGCTCACTGGCTCGGTCCAGCCTCTTTTCACTTGCCGATCAGCAGGTAATTCATGCCCCTCAAGCACTCCATCTTTCTCCTCCTCCGCCTTGCGCTTTGAAGATTTCTTCTTCTTCTTTTCTTCCTTTTGTGTATCTGGAGACTCGGGTGACTTCCTGGTCTCTGCTGGGTCGGGCCGAGCAGCTTCTACTTTGAGTTTCTTCCCTTTTAGGATAGAGCCATTGAGCTTCTTCTTCAGCTTGTCTGCCTCCATCGGTGGCAGACTAACGTATCCGAAGCTATTTTCGGGGAATGTAGGGATGGTGTGAAACGAGATATTTTTCGCCAGGGGTCGATTCGTCGGGCCGAGAATCGAGTCGAGCAAGGCGGGGTCGAGGGGCGAGATATGTAGACGTGTGAGAGCAGTGGTCATCGTATCATGTTTAGCGCGACGGTGTTGGCTGTCGTTGTTGTCGCCGCTTTTGCTTTCTGGTCGGAAAGGGGGTTGATTGAAAGAAATATTGATAATTACCAGGTTCGAATGTCGGTCACGGCAGGCAGGCTGAGGCCAGGTAAGCTGAAAAGTGTTGGCGTTGCTGGGGAAGCACGCAAGCACCGAGCATCGACGACCGCCAAAACTTTTTTGACAAGCGGAGCGGAGGATTTTCGATCTAGCCACAACGGCAGTTCGTGTGGCGCAGGCGTGGATCCACTGCACCAGCCACAGGAGGCAATCTAGCGATCTTGAACTTAGTACAGGCACAAAACAACGTGGAATGTTAGTGTTTTACAGCTGCCGGGGATTTTTGGCTCCTTGTTTCTGTATACTCTATTAACAAAAATGGTTTAGTCAATTTACTGCATCAAAAAAAGCAGGTTGGCGCCTAGTTTTCAGTAATGGTGCCAAATTCCTGAACCAAATTGCATATTAACAACTGTGCGATATAATCACCGCTTCGCTTGACCAGAAAATAATCACATGAAACTCCATAAACTTAATTTGAATAAAACTGCACCAGAAATGTTTCGAAACTCTCAAACTCGAGACATTTGCCGAGAGCGAATGGCAGCGCCCGGATCACGAGGCTGGAGGCTAAACTTAAATAGGAAGGACCATTATTGGACGCATTCGGCCTTGACCTGTGTACTGTGCATTTTTCAAAAGATGTAAGTGCGTGTTTGAACTGATAAGGAATTGGAACAGAAACACAACACAACAAAAAGAAAGATGGTGTTGGCCTGAAGAGGCCGTTCTGGGCGTGGTCACAGATGGCGCGAGGGCTAATTAAGTCTGCCGTCACTGCATCATCGCCTGACGTCAATCGCTCCCCACCCCGGCCTGCGATGATGACGAGCGCAATCATGGCCAGCCCGGTCTTGCTGCGATCAAGTAGTTAGGTCTTAAATAATGGATATTGATTAAACCTGCTGTCACTCGTTGTTTTGTGCAAAACCAAACTCTTTCTCTCCCCCCCACCTCGCTTTAATTATTGCCATTAAAACACGGAGAAAGGCCGGGACGCCATCGCTCGATCGGCCGAGGACACTCGCCTGCAGACGCACTAGCTCGTTAGTGAAGGGTAATCCTGGCATCCCCCTCCGCAGTCCGCAGCACAGAAAAGGCTTGACCGCCCTCGTCTCATTGCTGGGGACTACGTGTGCTGAGTGAGGCTGCTGGCATTACTTTTAATAGTACTATTCATTGTGGGCATTGTTGATTCTGTCCGTTACGCATCCGGGCATTCCGCCACCCGAAGGGCCTCAAACAAGGCCATTCTGGGTTAGTCACGCTCCGCTACCCACCGACGCTCACATGGCCACCCACCCAGCTGCTTATCGCAACTACCCTACCACCACCTCCTCGACACTACTCGCAACTCCACAGCTTCCAGACCCCCGACGCCTAAACGAGGCCGTGATCAGGCGAGCAGCTTGATCCATCGTTCCTGTATCATAAGAACACCCGCTGTTTATCCTCCTCTCGCCCGGCTACATCTCACCATCATCATCGCCTTGGCCCGACGTCCCTGCGGTTAGTTGCCGCCTGGCTTCACAGCCCTTGCGAGTCCCATTTTGCCATGGGGAATTCACAAACCAAGGAGGCTCGCTCTCCTTTGGCGCCTTCTATTCGACATCGATCCTTGTCTGATCAGAGCCACTCGTCCCCATACCATGGCGGCGACGGCTCGCGGTCGCTTCGATCCAGCCGTCCCGATCTCTCGTTCCTCGGAATCGGCGGGTCGAGCGAGAGAGATACTACAACCCACGAGCATCGCCGAGAAACGAAGCAAGACCGGGAGGCTCGTCGACTGGAGAGGGATCGCGCTGCCAGATTAAAAGAGCGAGAGCGGAGCATGCTGGAAGAGCATGTCGATGGTGGCTATCTGGTAACCCAGGGTGTCTACGTCGGCGTGGAAGACTTTAACAAGGCCGTCGTTCGCCAGTTAATGGTGAGAAGCAAATCTGCTTGTCATTTTATGTTATTTATTAAATACTGACTTCAGCTTGCAGATCGAGCGACGGGTGGCTCCGTTCTGGCGAGGGTTGAACGATTTCTCCGAGTCCTGGACTGAACACCAGCTGATGGCTGCCGCACGAGGAATGCCCATTCCTCCGCCCGACCAAATCCCTCCTGAACTAGAATATACACCTCCACCTCAAGGCGCCAATAGTGGTACCCAGTCGCCTGACAAGAGTGCCTCATTTTTGACTGTGCCAAACGCGACTCAATCACCATCCACGAACCCCGACAACACTCCGGTCCTGACACCAACCCATTCTTTGCCATCACCTTCGTCCCCAATCGCGTCAGGAACATCGAGTTCGCCCCTTTTCCGAGGCCGAGCCAAGACATTGGCCGCTCTTACCAGCTCCAAGAACAATTCAACCACCGAAATGACGCCCCGTGAATATATGTTGACGCACGATCCGTTTGTGAATGGTCAGCCTATCGAAGCCTATCTCTACAAAGATGCCAGCGAATGTCCCATTTGCTTCCTTTACTACCCGCCATATCTCAATCGGACTCGATGCTGCGACCAACCGATATGCTCCGAATGTTTCGTCCAGATCAAGCGCCCTGACCCACACCCTCCGGAGCATGCCGAGCAGGATCAAAATGCGTCTACAGAGGATGCCAGCAACGGCGAACGTACTGAAGAGGAATCCCAGCTTGTGTCTGAGCCCTCTGCATGCCCCTTCTGTGTCCAGCCTGAATTTGGTGCTACCTACGCTCCTCCTCCGTTCCGACGAGGATTGGCTTATGCAAGCCCGAATGGACTGCATTCTGCCTTTCCCATGTCCCCGGGATCTTCTAACTCTTCTCTCAATTCGGCACCTGCTGCCAATGGCGCTGCCCCAATTCCTGGACGCCGTAGAGCGACTTCTCTTTCGGCCAATGACCCAGGTGTCATCACAACTGATAAGATCCGCCCTGACTGGGCCCAGAAATTGGCTAGTGCGAGAGCACATGCAGCACGCCGCTCTGCCGCCGCTACTGCTCTTCATACAGCTGCTTACCTCATGAACTCGAATGGCAACGAGTCCCGAAGCCTCGGCCGGCGAGGATTACGAAGAACAACTGCCAACAGCTCTGGATCTCAGACCCCTGCAAATCGACCTACTGGTGGCTCGCAAGCTCTTCACGCACTCGCCTTCTTATCCGAAAGGAGGAATGCTGCAAATGCTTCTGAACAACAAACGACTGAAGCTGGTGCGCAGGGCACTCGTGGAAATACCAGACGAAGCCGAATCGACGATTTAGAAGAGATGATGATGATGGAAGCCATTAGGATGAGTCTGGCTAGTGAAGAAGAGCGACGACGGAAAGAGGAGAAAGAAATCCGCAAGGAGGCAAAAAAGAGAGAGAAGGAAGCGAAAAAGGCGGAGAAGGCGATGCGTAAAAATGGCATCTACAGCAGCAGCCAAACGAATTCTGCTATTTTTTCTAGCTCGGCTGTCAGTCGAGTTGACAGCAGCTCGTCATCGGTCATCACTGAGGAACAGACTGGCGGAAACAAGGGCAAAGGCGTTGATCGCACCTCGCCAACTGCTGTTGCTGCTGGAGCAGATTCTACTGGCGAAAATGCTGCGCAATCAGCCACCCGTGACGTTGATCCGTCTTCAGCTGAGCCTTCACGACCATCACACCTGCGACACATGTCGAATGCTTCCTCGTCGTCTTCCTCGTGCTTGGAATCCGGAACAGGTGAACAGTCGGCCTCTGAGCCACAACCGAGTGATGCAAACTCCGCAACGGAGCCCATGTTTAATTTTCGAAGTCTAGCGTCTGTTATTGGTGACGAGGAAAAAGCAGAAGCTGCAGAGCATGTCGAAAACTCCGTTCAGCAATCCTCGGCGACGAATTCTTCTACGGCAGAGGTAGCTGAAACGGAGGCTCCCAAGCCCACCAAAGAAAACGATGCTGACAACATAGCTGCGATAGAAAGCAATACTGTGCAGAACCCAGCAACGGAAATGGTTCCCAAGGAAATCAACGCACATTTGGTTGAGGTTCCTGGCGAGGCTGCCGTTTGATGGTTTTACCAGTGGGGCCTTCTTTACCCAGTCAGTCTAGTTAGACTGCAAATTCGACACAATTCTTTCAGTCAAGACACAGTATTTCCTTTCAAATAACTTATGTACAGTCAGTCATTGACCTGATTTGATATTTTCTTTGCCTGCACCATTTGCTGTCATCACTTTTATCTCCAACTGAGTCATCTCAGTGTATGGACAAGCTTGCATATTATTAGGTCTGGGTGGAGCGTTTGCATGTTCGGTATAAATAGGCTGTGTGTTTTGGTGAATTTTTTTTTTTTTGGCTGTTTATTAAAAGAAAAAAATACAATCAAAGTCTGGAACTTTCAATGTTACTACTTCAAAGTTGATAAATTGTACAATGGATTGTAAACAACATTTATCTTCATAGGTAGCCATGGATTATGTGAAAGATAGACAACGCATAAGAGAACAAAGGTTTTTATCTCTGTTAGCTACTTGTTTGTAATCTTAAACAATTGTGGTGCCAGTATGAAACTGACTATTCCCGCTCATAATGAAAAATTTCCTTTTCTGGAAATAAAAAAGCCAATACTCTAATCCAATGCTTTGACCATAAGACAATAGCCATTCTTTCCTTTTCTTCATTCCTTCTGCCCATCTCTCTCTTTTTCCCTTTTCTACAACGCCAAATTTGGAGTATATATATCCTTATAAGAAGATGGAATTCAGCCAGTGTAAGTTCCTCGACCCAAACATTTCTATACCAACGCCAATATTTTACCCCAACATTTACCCACAATTTTTACTATTCAATCTCAAATATTATAAATATCATCATCATCATGCCTATTCACACACTGCCCACAGAGCTTATACGTATGATTGCTGAAACGTTCCAGCTTAACCAACGATACCAGCTGGCTGGTCTAATTAGGACAAACAAACGTTTAAAAGACATCACAGCACCTTATTTATACACTAATGATTCAATCGAGATGGCTTTTGAGTATGCGGCAAGAAGAGACAAGATGGATTGTTTTCTGAAGGCCGTGAGAGAAAGAGCCCTCCTTCACCCTTGGACAGGAGGCAAGCCTCCCCATTTGACTCTGCTCGATTGTTGTGCATACGGCAGCATAAATGTCGCCGCAAGACTAGTACAAATGTTTCCAGGGATGCTGACCCAGGATTCTGACGGGCAAGGTAGGCGTGCTCTAGCAATAGCCGCCGGACGCGGACAAGTTGAAATAGTGTCGTGGCTACTCACCTTGCCCCAGATAGTGCCGAATGAAATAGACAACCTAGGTGCGACTCCACTCACCTGGGCTTGCCATTTCGGAAAAGTGAGCGTTGTCAACAAGTTGTTGAGTCTGCCTAATACTAACATCAACCATATCGACAATAGCGGGGAGACACCGATAGAAGCCGCTCTTGAGATGGATCAAGTTGGAGTAATGCGGACCCTTTTAAGAGACAATCGCTTGAATCTTCGATTAGTTAGCCAAAATATCTTAGTGAAAGCCGCTGATAAAGGCCAAATCGATGCTTTCCGCCTTTTGTTGAGCTACTATGCAACCAATGACGTGATTCGGGACTTCTGGGCCTATGATGCCCTTTGGATGGCCTTTTTTTGCGAGAGATTTGACATGGTGAGGGCTTTCCTGAATACAGCCATAGACATCAATACCACGACAGTGGGCCAACATGGGCAGAGGTCTGTCCATCCAATGCTATGGGTGGTACTGGGATACCAACAACCAATCTACAGAAAGATGTTCAAGTTGCTTTTCGAGTTCCCCAATTTGGATGTGAACATTCGTTGCAGTCTTGAAAACTGCTCCCCTCTAATATACGCAATCAAGAAAACTAAAAACTCTCAGGCTAGAATGCTCATCCAGCGTAATTGCAGGATAAATGATCAGGACGGTTTTGGCTACACAGCACTAATGTGGGCTATTATGAACGGCAATACGCCGATGGTCAGACTACTTTTGGGGAGAAGAGGCATTGATCTCTCTATCAAGGACAACAATGGCATGCCTGCCCTGTGCCATGCCACTGCCGGGCGTCATTACGATATCATGGGCTTTCTCCTGAATCACCGGCTGATAGATGTTAACATCCGCAATCGTGAAGGCCTGACTCCGCTAATGCTGGCAGTTGAGAACCGCCGATATGTCATGTCCCGCCTGTTGGTGGAAAAGGGTGGTATTGATTATGATATTGAAGATAATGTTGGAAAAACCGTCTTCGATCATGCCAACAGAGGAACATCTTGGAGACGATTTGCGAGTTTGGTCCGGGCTGGTGCCGCTGGACAGAGAGGTAGACGACTGCCGCGTTCTACGCGTCTTTGATACCTGAATATGTTTCTATTGGTTCTGAATTATGACATTATGCGTTTATGGAATGCTGGTTCCTGTAAGATTATAAATTAATGACAGAAAATAATGCTAGTTAAGCAAGAACACGGCATTATAAATGTTGTTTAGTAAGGTGAAATGGTTAAAAGTTTCATACGTGTATAGAAAGCTAGCATAATTAACAAGACTGTGCTTCCCATTGAGGAAACTATAATAGTACTACGTCCGTTAATTAGTATGACAAAGAAACCCGAATCGGATGATGACAACAGCCAAACCCCTGTGCAAACCCTGTCTCTATATCAAAGTAATTTACAAGGGGTATGTACGGCAGGGGCAACACGCAACCTATTGGAAGCACAAGCACAATGGATAAATATCGACTGGTAAGAGGTTTTCTTCTATATATACATTGCTTATAAAGCAGTGATATGAAGCTGAATCTCACGCTCTTTCAATTAATGTGGAGACACTGTTCCCTAAATAGACTAGCTGAGTGGGGCTTCGGAGCTTATTCTAGCCCTATCGTTGCTTGTGTTTGCGGGGTTTAATTAAGCTTCTCGTTGACACACTGAGCGGTCCCATTTCTGGCACTTCGCACTCCGGACTCCGAAAGGTTCTAGAAATGGAGATGCCGGTGCCTTGGCATCTGGAAGGTCGTTCTCATGTCTCCCCGCTCTTCACCGCTGGCGATGTTTCTATGTTCTCATCACTTTGATCAGCCGTTGTCGGCGCCATAATTACTCCATCCCGGCCGACCCTGCTGCTGAAACCTGCTTGTTTCTTTAAAAAAAATTTCTTTCTTTCTTCCCGAAAATTCCTCTATGTGCCTAGATTTGATTGTTTGGTAGCAAGAATGAGGTCATCGATGGTCGTTTCAGATCGGCCTGGGGACGATGCACATATTGAGCAACCCGGCGTGGACGAATCAGATGCCGTGGAACCGAATCCTGACGGTGGCTACGGGTGGGTTGTCATCCTCGTCTGCTTCATCCATACCTTTTAGCAAAATGCGTGGACCAGATCATAGGATATCCTACAGATCACTTTACTAGAAACGACTTTGAAAGGCTCTTCATCAAGCACGGTTTCCTTCATTAAAACTCTTAGAATCGCCTTATCCTACGCCCTAGAAATCTTCACCATCCAGTTCACTCATATCATTAGAGCCCGCTGGACTAGCTTGATCAACATCCTATTATATAGCATTAGTAACATCATAAGCACCTAGACTATCTCCAACATCAATGCTTTATTCATTGCATGCGGCTTTATATATGGTCTCAGCGCGTGCTTAATATACACCATATCCAACAGTCTACCAATCCATCCAATGGTTCAGCACTAAGCTAGGGACAACAAACAGTATTATAAAGCTAGGTAGAGACATTAGCGCAACCATCATAGCTATCATTACCAGCGTGCTTACCAACAAACTCAGCATCGTGTGGACATTTAAAATTTTTAGTCTCCTTTCACTAGTTATAGGTATTCCACCAGCTTTCTTCATCCGCGAGAGAATTTCCCAGTAAAAAGGTTTTAAAATAAACTAATCGCTCTTCAAAAATATTGCCTCTTCCTTCCTCTTTACCTCAAATATAGTTAGAGTATTCTCCATCTACACACCTCCATTCTTTTTACCAGCTATAACCACCTCCCTCAGCTTTTCAGATTGGATATCTACAAACATTATAGCCACCTTCAATACATACATAACAATAAAACATCTAGCATCTGGTTTTACATATAACAAGTTTAGAAATATAAATGTATTACTAACAACTATAACCCTAAATGCCATCACCATATTCATAATATGGTCCTTTACATCTACATTAACCATGCTATTAGTCTTCTCTATCATCAACAGCCTCACTAATAGCTGCTTTTTCGTCGCCCTACCCACAGCGGTAGGGAGGCTTACTAGAGAACATCATAATACAGTCGCAGTCAGCATTACTATTACCAAATAAACTCCGGGTTTGTTAATCAGAAATCCCATTACCAGTTTCTTAATCAACGCAACCAGAGCAAACAACTCTTCTTCCATTATGCCCTACAGACCGGCTATATTTTACGTTGCAGATACAGCGCTGCTTTCCCTCGCCTTTGTTGTGGCCGCGCGTCTATGGGTCGATAGACGCCTTGTCATCAAGTTCTAGTTATATTACACTCCTGCCCATGTCACTCATTGAACAGATACATGTAAAACTTGCCCAGATCTGGAGTTATAAATATGTAACCTTGCATATATATAGGGGAGGAATAACAGTAAAATCCAGTACCTTTATTTTTGACCAGAGAGAGAACATATTTTCTTTACTCGTTTCCTACGATCCATGCGGTTCTTGCGCTAAGATTAGGAAAGCTGAAGCCGCTCTTGTTAGTTCTTATTTTACAGTCTTATTCCACGTATTTTATGTGACCGATTTTAGGAATAACTTCAACTCGAGGCTTAAGAAACTGGATTAAGAAGCTTATAAGGTTAAATACAGGATTTATAGGAGGATTGCTTAGAAATCTTGTGTTCTTTGTTTGCTTCTACATGACTGTGGATTGGCTTGAGGCATATATGCCAACACATGGTACGCTTAATTTGCGTGTGCTGGGATCTTCCTCCTGGAGCCTTTGGGTAATATTCAAAGTGTTGTTTATGTCGTTGCTAAGAAGGCATCCGATACTATCAAAGAAGAAAAGAGGTATTGAATTCATGTCGAGTGTTAATCACCTACATTCATTGATACATTGATCAAGTGATTTACAACATATGTACATGTTATCTATGTATCGCGATTTACTAAGAAATACTTGGGATTCAATTTTAATTCAGAGCGGAGATTTCAATTCTATAATCATATGCTCCAGCACTCGTCCACCTGGATCTTGTGGATGCGGCCGTTGGGTCATTAGTAGGTACATTCTTGTATTTGACGAATCACTCGTCCCACACCAGCCGCCATGTTTTTATGCTGCTCGTAAAACCCGAAGCCAATTGCTCACGCCGGAGCAAAACAGATGAATGTAATAAAAAGAACATGAGAAGAATAGTGTTATAATAAAAATGTTAATTTAGAGCAGCAGCAACAACACCGTCACACCAGGATTAGCAGAAACCCAAGGGGAGGGGGAAAAACCATCAAATATCTGTACAGTTCATGCGACAAAAGGTAGGAGAATAATCTAGATAGTCACACAGGAAAAAGGGAAATGAAATAAAAGGGAATTTTTGGGGGAAAAAGTACAAAGGTGGAAGGTGCGAGTCCAAGCAGTCCAAAATTGTTCATAAAACATTTTACTGCTTGTTCTGGCCCTCACCACCCTGCTCACCAGACTGACCGGACTGCTGAGAGGATTCCTCTGTGCGGGCCTTGTGCATCTTGTCGAACAGGGTCAAGCTAGCATTCTGGAGCTCGTCGGTCTTCTGCTTGAGCTCCTCGGCAGTGGCAGTGCCCTCGCCAGACTGAGCCTTGGTAACGAACTCACGGAGGGAGGTGATCTTCTCGCGGATCTGGTCAGCCTCGGCCTTGTCGAGACGGTCCTCGAACTCCTTGAGGGCCTTCTCAGTATCGTTCAAGACAGAGTCGGCACGGTTGGCAGACTCGATGGCAGCCTTGCGTTCCTTGTCCTCAGCACCGTACTTCTCAGCATCGTCAACCATGTTCTGGATCTCAGAGTCAGTGAGACCAGAGCCAGAAGCAATGGTGATGGACTGGTCCTTGTTGGTAGACTTGTCCTTGGCGTGGACGTGGACAATGGAGTCGGCGTCAATGTCGAAGGTGACCTCAACCTGGGGAACACCACGGTGGGCAGGTGGAATTCCGACAAGCTGGAAGTTTCCGAGGAGCTTGTTGTCACGGACGAGTTCACGCTCACCCTGGTAGACCTTGATCTCGACGGCAGTCTGGAAGTCGGCAGCAGTGGAGAAGGTCTGGGACTTCTTGGTAGGGATGGTGGTGTTACGGTTAATCAACCGGGTGAAGACACCACCGAGGGTCTCGATACCGAGAGACAGAGGGGTGACGTCGAGCAGGAGAACGTCAGTAACCTCACCAGCAAGGACAGCACCCTGGATGGCAGCACCGATAGCAACAGCCTCATCAGGGTTGACAGACTTGGCGGGCTCACGACCGAAAATGCTCTTAACAGACTCAGACACCTTAGGCATACGAGTCATACCACCAACGAGGATAACATCGTTGATGTCCTTGGCCTGCAAGTTGGCGTCCTTGAGAGCCTTCTTGACGGGCTCGTAGGTGCGGTTGATCAGGGGGTCGACGAGACCCTCGAGCTGAGAGCGAGTCATCTTCAAGTTGATGTGCTTAGCACCGGAAGCATCGGCAGTGATGAAAGGAAGGTTGATCTCAGTCTGGAGGGACGAAGACAATTCAATCTTGGCCTTCTCAGCAGCCTCACGGATACGCTGGATAGCCATGCGGTCACCAGACAGATCAAGGCTGGATTCCTTCTTGAACTGCTGGACAATGTGGCGGACAAGGGAAATGTCAAAGTCCTCACCACCCAAGTGAGTGTCACCGTTGGTGGACTTGACCTCGAAAACACCCTTCTGGATCTCCAGAACGGAGATATCAAAGGTACCACCACCCAAGTCGTACACGGCAATGACGCGATCATCCTCCTTCTCAAGACCGTAGGCAAGAGCAGCAGCAGTGGGCTCGTTAACAACACGCAAGACGTTCAGACCGGCAATCTGGCCAGCATCCTTGGTGGCCTGACGCTGAGAGTCGTTGAAGTAGGCAGGGACAGTAACGACACCGTTCTTGATGGGCTTGCTAAGGTAAGCCTCGGCAGTCTCCTTCATCTTCTGGAGGACGAAACCACCAATCTGAGAAGGAGAGTACTTCTGGCCACGAGCCTCAACCCAGGCATCGCCGTTTGTGTGTTGAACGATTTTGTAAGGAACTTCCTTAATATCGCGCTGAACCTCGACGTCGGTGAATTTACGACCGATGAGACGCTTTGTGGCGAACAGAGTGTTCTCGGGGTTCACGACAGCCTGGCGCTTGGCGGCAATACCAACCAATCGCTCGCCATCCTGGGCGAAAGCGACAACAGAGGGGGTTGTGCGAGCACCTGCAAGATAATATGTTAGTAATCCACATAAAACCATCGCGACTGCCTAGCAGGAGCTGTGCGAGCTGTGCCGGCTTGTCGCAAACACCAGAGAAAAATTTTTCTCTCGCGGCCACATACCTTCAGCGTTCTCAATAATCTTAGGGGACTTTCCCTCCATCACAGCAACGGCAGAGTTGGTGGTACCTAGTATAGCTGATTAGCGAAGGGTTGATCGTGTGATGACTTCCCGAATACATACCCAAGTCAATACCGATGACCTGGCCCTTCACCTTCTCCTCGCCCTCGGTAGAATTCCATCTCCGGAAAGGAGTGCTGGGAGCTCTGAATGCAGGTGTGCGGGCAATGGAGGCAGTGCGCGGGAGCTTCATTGGCAGCGATTAGCTTCTGAAAAGATTTTCAAGGCGCGGATGAGCTGGGACTTACTGCGCGGGAGAGACGAGAAGAGAGCATTATGCTAGAATTACAAGGGGTATTAAACGAGGAAGAAGAAAGAGGAACAAAAGCTTTTGCTGCTTGAGATGCAGATGATCAAGCACCACAAGGTGGAAGAAGGGAGGTCAAGGAAGAATGGATGGATAGGGGAGTGAGTGATGGGAGGAAAGGGAGAAGAAATAATGAAGTCAAAATTTCCCTTCCCTTTCCCCTAGCGCCCGGCGCGGTCCTCGGCATTGTCACGTGACTCCATGCCATCGAAGGCGGTAGAAGCGTCGAGCCGTCGTTTTGCCGCGCCAAGCCCGAGAGCTCGCCTCGCCGCGCTAGGCCGGATTCGCTGGGCCCGGCGTGCGGCGGTGCCGTCATCATTGATGCACAGCTACTGAGTCACGGCCACGGTCATGCTCCACCCGATCGATGCGCTGGATAGCACCTCTTGCCTCGACTCCGCACTCTGTCTTCGCTGCTTGTACACATAGCTGCCTCGCGCTGTACATACACCTCGCCCAGCTCCCTCCAACGATGACGTGGATCTAGTGTCCTTGGTCAACCATGACATTAGACTATACTCTACCGTTTGTTTGGCCTTCCAGGCTGCAGCTATGAACCCCGCTGACCAAGGTGTTTTTCAGATGTCTATCTACTGATGCCTTGCTTCTCCCATCCAGGCGTCGCTTCTTTCCATTCAAAGTCCCCAACTTGTTAGTGAATCCTCCCCCACTCAAGCCGAGCGAGACAGAGCTGATCCCGCTAGCCACCGTCAATTGCGCCACTATATAAGCACTGCGGATCCAGACAGGATCTATCTCGTCGTTCACAAGGTCGTCCATTCGATTCATATCAAGTCGCAAAAGTGGGATACAATTGAGCGGGTGCCGTTTGAGCCAAAATGCCTTGCCGCCGCGTATGGTTGGATTGTGGTCGGAGGGTCCGATAATGGTGAATGCGCTTTCATTAAACTCCCAGGTCGACATGCCCATACTCCACGAGCCGAGACGAGAGCGGAAGAGCTGGATGTAGATACCGCGTTGCCAATTGACCTTGATTTCGGCTTAAGGACGCCCCCGGCTGCACCCAATGACGAACCGTCTGCATCTGGGATTGAAGGTGGACAGAACGATCTGCCTGAGATTTTCACAAAGACACTTTCTGGTAGCATTGTTAATTCGGTTACCATTCACCGTTTGCCGGGCGACAATGAAAGATTTGCGCATGAAGACATTGTCGTATTCAGGTATGCACTGCTGCCCTCGGGGTGCGTTGTTGACTCTAACAAGCGATGGGAACAGCAACAACGACAAGACGGTCCGGCTATTCTCGCTCACGCGCACCAAACTGCTCCAAACAATCAACCACCCTACCTGCATGAATTATTCTGTTATTTCCCCTGACTCGAGAATACTGGCTGCTGTTGGAGATGAGAACTTTGCCTACTTTTATCGGATCGTGCGTGACTCCGGCAGGGTTGACTATGGAGACCACGGCCAAAGACTGTCAGGATGGACGTGCAAATTTATCTGCCGCATAGAACTCCCTCTCAGCACGACTATGCGTTCAAGCGATGATGGCAGTTGTTTCACCATTGCCTTCTCCCCCGCCAGTCATCTGTGCGCGATTGGTTCCCAGGCCGGTTTAATCAGCGTATTTGACGTGGAGTCTATCCTTCAAAACAAGGAAGACGCACAGTGTAAATTGCAAGTGTTTCGATCGTCTCGACCTGATTCGG
The DNA here is from genome assembly GCA_037040535.1 of Talaromyces sp. P118-02. Classification (NCBI taxonomy): domain Eukaryota; kingdom Fungi; phylum Ascomycota; class Eurotiomycetes; order Eurotiales; family Trichocomaceae; genus Talaromyces; species Talaromyces sp. P118-02. The sequence continues at coordinate 19,546 of JAXQGY010000008.1, forward strand.
ATGCTGGCGCGGTGCGCAGTATGGCATTTTCGCCAGAGCCATGGGATCTTCTAGTCTGGGTCGAGGATATGGGGAAATTTGGAATTGCCGATGTTCGCTCAGGCTTCCTCCGCAGGCAGGTTGTGGACCTGGACAAAGATGGCCTCGACGTGGAAAGAGTGCGCACAACGTTCAGGTCACCCTTTATCTCACGCTCAGCAGGCGATCATTTGGATAACAGGCCCGATGAGGAGACTAGCGGTGTACATCAGGCTATGCTGGATTTTCTTGGGGGACCATCGTCAACCACTTCAAATCCTGGATCTTCGGAGCGAGTGTCGTCTTTGCGAGAGAGTGTACAAGGCTTGACAGATAGAGAACGGCGAATCATTGAATTTCTCAATACGGCCCGTTGGTCATCTAGGCAAGACGGTGACGAGGGCGAGCGACCGCCGAGAACGCCGAGCAACTTACGACATAGCGCGAATGCTTCCTCTCTTGGTAGTGCTGATGTTGCTGATCCATCTCCCCGTACCACCTCACCTTTTCGCTCCACAGACACAGCCCTCCACGAGCTGTTCCGCGAGCATTATCTAGGCCGTGTCGGTTCCACAGAGCGTAATTTTGGTCAAAGGCGTCGCGACTCCATTGTAGTATCTCAGCCTGGCTCTGGTTCCGACTCTAACATGGAGAATACTGAAGACAGCAATTCGACTGCAGACGTACAAGTCTTACTGAGATGGACCACCTCACCGGTGGAGGTCCAACCCTCTGAAAGCCCTTCCCGGCCAGACGAAAACAATCCTGCTGGAACTGATCCCAGACCCATTGAAATAGGTATGTGTACATCATCAAGTCGTGCAACCGTTTCTCGTCTTACTCAGTTTTCTTACTTTTTACTTTCTCAGACACGACGTCAACTGGAGACCGCCAATCTTCTCAGCGTTCGAGATCCATACCTCGTCGATCTTTACGCCCAGGGGCCGGCACGGAAAGCAGATATGATCCCCAGCGCTCAACAACAACAGCAGAGATGCGAGCCAGCGTGACAGCAGAACGGCTTCGACGGCAGCGACTGGCTGCGAATGAGGTAATTATATTTTGGTCTACGCAACTTTTGAATGTTCCTAACCTAGAATAGACTCGGTCGCCCCGCTGGTTTAGGGATTTTCTGAGTAATGATGCTCCTGAGCGACACCTCGCATACATGCCCCATGATCAAGAGCCTGGTGGAACTGCTGGTGTTGGATGGGGGGCCGATGCAAGGAGCTTGTAAGCTGTTTTCTCTTATTTGCCAAATGTAAACGGCTAGTTAACACTCTATCACAGGTATATTGGAACGGTGGATGGGATTTTCGAATTTCAAATCAATGTACAGGACCGAAAAAGCTTTCCGGCGTTTTCTTTCCGGTGAGGTCGCTATTCCACCGCGGCTATCACTATCATTCTTCTCCATTTTATTTTTTGTTTCATTTTTTGATGATAGCAATGATGCCATGCGTTATGTTTTATGGACAATTCTGGCGTTAATTGGCACCCTTTAAGAGGTAATTTTCATGCAGCAGTGGGCTTTTTTTTACAATCGCCTTTTTTCTCGGTCAATTTCATTTCTTCTCTTCTGTTTAGTTGTATGGGGAAAGGGTATGCATAGCTTAAAAAGTCCATTGACATCGAGCTTTAGTATATACATGAATATGAAGTGCATAAAAGCCTATCAGTGCAAAATTCAACGCCTCTGTTTTTTGACCGGACTAATTTATACCAGTCTTTTCACATTGTGATACTTCGAGGGCTCGAAACCCGGTTCTCTATTCCTGTGAAGACAGATTAAGCGCGTCATGGAACTGCTACCGGTGCAGGGGTATGGCCAGCACCTTCATCGAGGAGCAAGATTCGATCCCAGGGGGGCGTCCCAATCGACCGCGTGTTCCTGCCCGCCATCACCCTCACCATCGCCAACCCCCTCGTCCTCGCCCTCGCGCCAACAGATATATATATTAATGATACCATGACGAGAGCATCAATTGATATTTTCTTCATTCGTTTCCCAAGGATGAATTTGCAAATTTTATTACGACAATAGTAATCAATAGCAAGAACACGCGCGGTTCCAATGTTCTTGGGCCTATCTCGAGTAGACAACATTGGAATCTAGCGATCTTCTTTGCAAACAACAAACACAATGCCTTCCGCAATGCATTACTATAGCAGCACTGACAACTGGAGGCATTCTACAAATGTAGATGGGCCTCTGTTCCGGTAGCAACAGCCACAGTTATATGTACAGTAGCCGCCGATGGACTTGCATGCGCAGCTTTACCTTTGCTTCCTGTGACTTCAGATGATTTCACCGTGTGATAATTACCAGTTCGGGCGTTCTAAACATGGAGTGGAGTACTCCTCATATGGGAAAACCATTGGGGCTTGAGTGGACAAGTTTTCATACGAAAATTCATCATTAATTAGAAGTTGTGTAGAAGATCGAAGTTAGGGCTTGGTGTTTTATGTGGTTTTTATGCGCTGATCTCTTTAAGGAACGTCAATGCTCCTTTCCAGATGTCCTATTAGCCAAACCGGTTCCCTGCACCTAAAAAAAAGGGGAGGGCAGAATAAGAAGCATGGTTGCTGCTGTTCAAATGTTGTTTTGTTGTTTCTGTGGCTGTGATTTTGGAACGCCGCTTTTTGCGCTCCGGGGATCCCTTTTCGGCCTCTCTTGTTTTTTTCCAATGAATATTCATCCTATTTGTCACTATCTTTGATGTATAAGCAATTAAATTAGAGACATCTAGAAATCCTTGTCGGAGAGATCAATTTATTGATGAGATCGTCAACATTGAACATATGCGTCGTACACGAGAGTTATACATATCTGTGGAGCGTTGGAAGAGTATGATTGCATGTGTAGTCTGGAACCAAGACCACGTATACATGTATATATAATAGCAACACAAATAGCATAACGAATTTATTTTCAAGATCCAGCGACATCAATTTATACAAACAATTAATTTCCTAAAATAGCACATCAGACGACGAACAACATTTGAAGAGCGCGCGGGCATTGGCGGGAGCACTGTGGGGCATTGATGCGGCTCCCCACAGATGGGAAATTCAATGTCGTCAGTCGGCGATGAACAATGCCAGTCTTGACTCGACAACAATCGGCAAACCCCATAATTAGGTGGACTGAATCACCGAAATCAGCCTAGAGATCTCTCAACAGCATAAAAAGAAAGACTCTCGTGAAGCCTCAACATCGCAGGCTTATTATTAGCCTATCGGGGTACGAGGGGCTCCTGCTTTGTCCGTTTGTTGAATAGAGGGGATCGTCGATTCATCCGCAAACCTCGAAGTGCACTTTCAGTTCTACTCAAGTTACAGTCTATTGTATAGTATACATCCGGTCTTTTGCAGGCGTGAGAAATATTAGAGGATGGTGGATTCACTGTCATCGAGCTTGGCCGAGCTTCGGTTGAACGCAGACCAGCTCACGGCGGCTGATTTTGATGCGCGGCTCGTTGACCAAGAAAACAATGCCACCGAAGAACCAATCAGGTCCCGAAAGAGGGTTCGACAGAGCGTGGATGAGATCAAATCGGAACTGGAAAATGAGTTCTTGACTCCTTCGTCCACTTTTAGCCCGGACTGGTTGAACCGGCTTCAGAGGTTAGTGATAACGAGTGTCCGACATCCTCCGATATCGTGTTCCAATTGATGACTGATAAATTCCTATCAGGAGATGGGATGTCTCGACCGATTACCGAGATCTCTTCGAGATTGATCCAACTCAGACTCGCACCATCATCCGATTCAACCGTGAAGGCCTGCAAGGCCGAGTGACCGGATATCATGAAGTCACCGTTCCAGCTGCAAGTGCCACAGCCAAAAACTCCACCTCGTTACTTCGACGTCCAGCGGCCCGAGCGGATTTCGTCCGAGGAGCTGCTGGGTTCTTCCCATTTTCTCCCGGTGGATTAGAGGGAGTTGAGGCAATCGCTGAGATGGAATCCGAAATCCAAGCAAACGAGAAGGATCGTGTTGGTGGGAAACAGGGCCTCGATCGTATCATCAACTTTGGCAGCGAAGGAGGCTTGTTGGAAACCCCTCCAGGCTTTTCCCGAGGAATGAAATTTGAAGAACCAAAATCATCTGCCGCCGAGGAAGACAGCAAAGATGTCGAGGAGACCCTGGCGCGGGAAGAAGAAGGCATCGCTACGGAAAACCCTCAGGCTGAACAAGATGGTAAAGAAGTAGGAGATGATGAAGACGAAGTCATGAGCGAGGACGACGAGCAGGATATCGATTCATTGTTACCAATCGAATTTCCGGCATTTGAGCCTCGGAGCCAGCTCCTGGCTGCGACTGCCCAAAAAGGTGGTCGTGAATGGGCTCATGTTGTGGATGTCAATAAAGAAATCACCAACTTTCACGACTTGGTCCCTGACATGGCAAAAGAGTGGCCCTTTGAGCTCGACACTTTTCAAAAAGAGGCTGTCTATCATCTGGAAAATGGGGATTCTGTCTTCGTGGCTGCTCACACGTCAGCAGGCAAGACAGTGGTGGCAGAGTACGCCATTGCATTAGCCGCTAAACATATGACAAAGGCTATCTACACTTCACCAATCAAGGCCTTGAGTAATCAAAAATTTCGAGACTTTCGGAATACGTTTGATGATGTCGGTATCTTGACCGGCGACGTCCAAATTTCACCGGAATCTAGTTGTCTTATCATGACCACCGAGATTCTCCGCAGCATGCTCTACCGTGGTGCTGATCTTATCCGAGATGTCGAGTTTGTTATTTTCGACGAAGTGCATTATGTTAACGATATGGAACGAGGTGTGGTTTGGGAGGAGGTTATTATCATGCTTCCAGAACACGTCACTCTGATCCTCCTTTCAGCCACCGTCCCAAATACATACGAGTTTGCTTCGTGGGTTGGACGTACCAAAAAGAAGGATATCTACGTGATTTCTACAGCAAAACGTCCTGTACCTCTAGAGCACTACCTATGGGCGGGCAAGAGTATGCACAAAATTGTGGACTCAAATAAAAAGTTCATTGAGAAAGGCTGGAAGGAAGCCGACGATATTCTCTCTGGAAGAGACAAAGTCAAAGCCCAGAAGGCTGCCGATGCACAAGCTCAGTCTCAGGCCAGTCAAAGGGGCGCACCGCAAGGAAGAGGCCGGGGCCGAGGTGCCGGCGGTCAAAACCGAGGCGGTCCCCAACGGGGTGGTCCCCAAGGTGGCCAAGGCCGAGGAGGGAATCGAGGAGGACCCTCTACGAGAGGCTCTGGGAACATTGCCCGAACTGGTCGTGGTGGAGGAAGAACTTCGGCGGCGCAGGATCGGAATGTGTGGGTTCATCTCGTTCAGCATCTCCGTAAGGAGAATCTGTTGCCCGGTTGCATCTTTGTCTTCTCAAAGAAACGGTGTGAAGAGAATGCGAACTCGCTTTCCAATCAAGATTTCTGCACTGCGTCTGAGAAGAGTGCCATTCATATGATTATCGAGAAGTCGTTGGCTCGCCTGAAACCGGAAGATAGGATGCTCCCTCAAATTTTGCGTCTCCGAGAACTTCTCAGTAGAGGGATAGCAGTCCATCACGGTGGTCTGCTACCTATCATGAAGGAGATCGTTGAAATTCTCTTTGCGAAGACGCTCGTCAAGGTTCTTTTTGCAACGGAAACATTTGCCATGGGTTTGAATCTGCCAACTCGAACAGTGGTTTTCTCTGGCTTCCGTAAACATGACGGCAAAGGGTTCAGAGATCTTCTGGCAGGTGAGTATACTCAAATGGCAGGAAGAGCTGGGAGACGAGGACTGGACACGGTTGGCTCTGTTATTATCGTCACCAGTGGCAGAGATGAAGCACCGAATGCTGGAGCATTACGCAGAATGATCCTGGGAGATCCTACAAAACTGCGATCACAGTTCCGCTTAACATACAATATGATACTAAATCTTTTGCGAGTGGAAGCCCTCAAGATTGAGGAAATGATCAAAAGGAGCTTCAGCGAGAATGCTACTCAAGCCTTGCTACCGGAGCATGAGAAGCAGGTACAACTTTCTGAAGCCAGTCTCGCCAAGATAAAACGAGAGCCGTGCAGCTATTGCGATGTTGATCTTGAGGCTTGCCATCAAGCTGCAGTTGATTATGAGAAGCTCACTCGGGATCTTCATCTTGGTCTTCTTACATCTCCAGTGGGGAAAAGACTTTTCACGATAAAGAGACTTGTAGTTTATCGAAAGGTAGGGTCTGCTAGCAGTTACGGATGACACAGCAAACTTTACTAACGAGCATATACAGGACGGAATTCGCACAGCAGGCATTATCGTTCGTGAAGGAATTGGCAGCGGCGAGCCCAACATCCAAGTCCTTGAAATAGGTGCTGTGAGCGACAAGCGCCACCAGAGCGATATTCTGCCTTTCCTTCCTACATTCCGCCATTTATTCCGGAATCTACCGACCCAGTCTGAAGGAATGACATTGAAAGTCTGCCGGGTGCCGTTGGTGGATGTGGAGTGCGTGACAAACACGCTGGTTAAAGTTGGTGGCCCGATATGGTACCTCAATATCAAGAAGGGTAGGTTGCTTTGCCGAAAAAGGAAAGATTCAGGATGGTTATTGACATTCTTACAGAAGCCTTAAAGTTTGGAGACAAGGAATTGTCAAAACATTGCGCATCGTGGGAAGGATCAACCTGGGACGAGCTGGATTGGGCTCGTGTCAAGGAGTTGCAAGTGAGAGACATCTTGAACCAGCGACAAGCTCGGGCTGCTATCGCCCAGTCCTGCCAGTGTCTCGCATGCCCTGACTTTTTGAAACACGTCAGTCCTCTACATTGTTCAAGACTACTTCTGTTAAACTAACACTTTTACCAGTTTGAAATGCAACATGATGAATGGCAGGTCAAGGAGAATATCTCTCAGTTGCGACAACTCATGTCGGATCAAAATCTTCAGTTGCTTCCTGATTACCAACAGAGAGTAGAAGTATTGAGAGAGTTAGGGTTTGTGGATGAAGAAAGTAGAGTGCAATTGAAAGGCAAGGTTGCTTGTGAGGTAAGACACCATACTTTGAGTGCCCACTGGGGTCGTTCTGAACTAATGGCGATTCAGATTCATTCCGCCGATGAATTGGTTCTCACTGAGCTCATCCTCGAAAACGTGCTGGCCGAGTACGAGCCCGAGGAGATTGTGGCTCTCTTGTCGGCATTTGTGTTCCAGGAGAAGACGGAGAACGAACCGACGCTGACGCCTCAGCTCGAGAAGGGCAAGGAGGCGATTGTGCGGATTGCAGACAAGGTCAATGACTTCCAAATCCTGCACCAAGTCATCTTGTCTAGCGAGGATTCCAACGACTTCACGAGCAAGCCTCGCTTTGGACTAGTTGAGGTTGTGTATGAATGGGCCAAGGGCATGTCGTTCAACCGCATCACCGATCTCACAGATGTGATGGAGGGCACCATCGTCCGGACTATCACCCGGCTCGACGAAACATGCCGTGAGGTCAAGAACGCATCGAAGCTGGTGGGCGACCCGACTCTATACACCAAGATGCAGCAAGCACAGGAGATGATCAAGCGCGACGTGATTTTTGCAGCCTCTCTGTATATGTAATGTGACGCTACCACGCCACGAGACAGCCATGGCAGTTGCAACGCGAGATGTTTGTGTTTCATGTCTTGTTACGAATATGTTGTTATTGGTATATAGTAGTCTATATCTTGTGTGCGTGGGGTCATTGGCCGGCTGCTTATTGCCACATACTATCTTGCAAAGCTTGTGCCAGCAGCCACATGGCAACGACCGTTCCAAGATTAGACGATTAGATATATCACTTAAACGATGCTCAGGCGCAGGCTGTGATTAGCTCTTACTGATTTTAGCTAAGTAGATGATTGCATTGATTACTTATCGCATCAATATGCAGCTTGTCTAGCGCAGGATAGACGCGACTCTCTGAAAACGTTTATTTTTTTTAATTTTTTTTTCTGCCTTCTTCTATTGAGAGGGAAAAAATTAAACAGAAACAACCCCTAACAAGCCAATTGCAGACAAGCAGCCCCTCGTTGGAGCGGGTCTAATTGGGGTTGTTGCAGGCCTGGAGAGCCCTAGCAAAGCGGGACCACCGGCTGAAAAAAAAAGTTGCTGTTTTGTGCACTCACCGCCCGCCAAAGCCCACTACCGGCTAAGCAAATATTAAATAATCAGCGTGATGATTGTGTTATCGCTCGCCGATCAGAAAAAAGCACGAGAGGCTACTCCCGCGTTTCTTCATCTGTGTCGCCCGCGGCGTTTTGCCTTCGTTTGTTGACAAATATACCAGGGAGCTCGCACTGTTGATTTTGTTTTTCTCTTTTTTTTTCCTTTCTGGTATTTTTTTCCCTGGGGGCAGGACGGAGCGCGATGGATGTGAATGCTCTACGGGACCGTATACAGGCAACGCTCGACGCCAACGCCGACAATCGACGACAGGCTGAGTTGGACCTCAAATATGTACGCCCCCGCCAATGCTGTCGCTTATCCTGCTGTGTGCTGATTTTTCCTGTTGTTTCTAGGCCGAGACTCAACCGGGTTTCATCAACGCTCTTTTAGATATTCTGCAGGGCGAGCAGAACAACGCCGTTCAGCTGTCTGGTATGGAGAAGAGAAAAAAAACCACCCCGCCATCCCTGAAATTCCTCGCTTGCCCACCACCACCACCAACCCCCCTCTGATGCGAAACTTTCTGTATGAGAAGAATCAAGCATCGTGCGACCGATACTGCGAATTCTTTTGTCTCATTTTTTTCCGCCCACGAGAGATGTTAATAAGAAAACAAGGCGCTAATGATGGTGTTGTGTTCTAGCGGTCGTCTACCTCAAAAACAGAATTAATCGCGGATGGAATGCCAATGAAGAGCACTCTGTGCACAAGCCTATCCCCGAAAATGAACGCCCAGCCCTGCGTGATCGACTGATTCCCATCCTCGCTGCGTCGCCAACCAACGTGCGCGCCCAGTTTATCCCGATCGTCGAGAAGATCCTCCAGTTCGACTTTCCCGAAAAATGGCCTGGCTTTATGGATATCACCCTGCAATTGTTGGGCGCCAACGATGCAAATTCGGTCTTTGCCGGTCTTCAATGCTTGCTCGCCATCTGCAAGGTGTACCGCTTCAAAGCGAATGAGAATCGCGGTGACTTTGATAAGATCGTCGAGCACTGTTTCCCCCAACTACTCAACATCGGAAGCAGACTGGTGAATGAGGAGAGCCTGGAGGCTGCGGAAATGCTGCACGCGGTGGTGAAATCGTACAAGCATGCGATTTACGTGAGTCGGCCCGCATAACCTGGTTGGGGTTCTGCAACCGCAAAAGCTGACGATTCGTTTGTATAGTTTGAGCTTCCGCCGCACCTGAGAAGCCACCAGTCTACCGTGGACTGGTGCACCTTGTTCTTGGGAATAGTTTCCAAGGCGCCCCCCGCTACCTCCATGCCCGAAGATGCTGATGACAGGGAGAGTAACCATTGGTGGAAATGCAAGAAATGGGCTTATGCCAACTTGAACCGTCTTTTCATCAGGTGCGTTTGCTATGCCTTATTAGTTATATCCCCAATCCTGACGAAAGCGACTGTAGATATGGTAACCCGACCACGATCACGAAGAACACGGCCAACGATTCGCTCTCGTACGCCAAGTCATTCATTACAACGTTCACTCCTGAGATCTTGAAAGGATACCTTCAAGAGGTTGAGAAGTGGGTCAAGGGTCAATGGCTCAGCAAGCCAGTGCTTTCTTACACCTTGATTTTCCTTGAAGAGTGCGTCAAGCCCAAGTCAACATGGGACCACTTGAAACCCCATATGGATACCCTCATTGCACACTTGGTCTTCCCACTGCTCTGCCAATCAGATGAAGACATCGAATTGTTTGAGACCGACCCGCCCGAGTATCTTCACCGGAAATTGAATTATTACGAGGAGATATCCGCGCCTGATGTTGCCGCCACCAACTTTTTGATTGCGCTCACCAAGAGCCGAAAGAAGCAAACGTTTTCGATCCTGCAGTTCGTCAATGGTATTGTCAGTAAATACGAGTCTGCGCCCGATGACCAGAAGCTTCCCAGGGAGAAGGAAGGTGCCTTGCGCATGATTGGCTCTTTGTCCTCTGTTATTCTGGGCAAGAAGAGCCCGATTGCCGGTGAGGTCGAATACTTCTTCGTTCGCCATGTGTTCCCCGAGTTCCGCAGCCCTCATGGATTCCTCCGGGCCCGTGCTTGCGACACGCTCGAGAAATTCGAGCAATTGGACTTCAAGGACCCCGAGAATTTGATGATCATCTACCGCAACATCTTGCAGTCCATGGCCGACGAGGATTTGCCCGTGCGAGTCGAGGCCGCTCTCGCTCTGCAGCCTCTTATTCGCCACGAGGTGATCCGCACATCGATGCAGCAAAATATTCCTCAAATCATGCAGCAACTGCTGAAATTGGCTAACGAAGTTGACGTTGACGCCTTGTCTAATGTCATGGAAGACTTTGTTGAGGTTTTCTCCGCCGAATTGACTCCGTTTGCCGTTGCTTTGAGCGAGCAGCTGCGTGATACCTATATGCGTATCGTTCAAGAGCTTCTCGAAAGACAGGCCGCCAAGGGTGATGAAGAAAACCACGGAGACTTCCTCGATGACAAGAGTATCACTGCTTTGGGTGTTTTGCAGACCATCGGAACTCTTATTCTCACCTTGGAAAGTACCCCGGATGTCCTGCTTCACTTGGAAACGATTTTGATGCCTGTTATAACGATCACGCTGGAGAACAAACTTTATGGTATGTTTCAATTACTGAGCCACCTTTTGAGATCAATACTAACATCTCTGTCCTGTAGACTTATATAATGAAATTTTCGAGATTATCGATAGCTGCACATTCTCTGCCAAGTCTATCTCGCCTACTATGTGGCAGGCCTTTGAGATGATCCACAAAACTTTCAAGGCTGGCGCAGAACTTTACTTGGAAGGTATGTTTAGATATTCCTTACCCGTGTTTTTTTACTAACTTGATCAGATATGCTGCCCGCTCTGGACAACTTTGTTTCGTATGGCTCGGAAACGCTCGTTCAAACCCCTGCGTACCTTGCAGCAATCGTGAGCATGGTCGAGGACATTTTCCACGACGAGAAGGTTGGCGGAGTCGACAGAATCTGCGGCTGCAAGCTTGCCGAGGCTTTGATGCTGAACCTCCGTGGATATGTTGACCAATATGTTCCCATCTTCATCGAGCTGGCCATGAACGTGATCAACAGTGGCGATGCTAAGACCAAGTCTTACCGCGTCTACCTCATGGAAATGGTTGTCAACTCTATCTACTACAACCCGGCTCTGGCCTTGCAGGTCCTTGAGTCCAAGGGCTGGACGAATAAGTTCTTCAGCGCATGGTTCTCCAACATTGACAACTTCCGCCGGGTCCACGATAAGAAACTGTCCATTGCAGCCATCAGCTCTCTTCTGACACTCAAGGGCAACGATGTGCCAGCTAGTATCCAACAAGGCTGGCCCAGACTACTCCAAGGTGTCACTCGGCTCTTCCAAACATACCCCGCTGCTCTCAAACACCGTGAGGAAGCTACCCGAGAGTCAGACTATACGTTCGACGAGGAGGATGAGGATGAATTCGACGGTGAAACCGAATGGGATGGTGAAGTCGAGTGGAATGACCAAGATGAGGCTGAAGGAGCTGGCGACGAGGACGTTGCTGATGAGAACACTGCTTATTTGGACTTTTTGAGCCAAGAGGTAAGTCTATTTCCCATATATTTTTTTTTGATGACCCAGACTGACAGTAAATCCAGGCCCAAAAGTTCAGCTCCTTTGCAGATGACGAGGACGAACTGGACGAGGAAAGTCTTCTTGAGACTCCTCTCGACAAAGTTGAGCCGTACGGTCTGTTCAAGAATGTCATGCTCAGTAAGTTTGGTCGCAACCCACTTTCGTTTAAAATGCTAACAACGATTTAGCATTGCAACAAGAGCAGCCACAATTATACGATAGTTTGACCAAGATTTTAACATCGGACGAGCAGCAAGTCATACAATCAGTCTTCCAAGAAGCCGATAAAACCAGCGCGGCCATTGCAGCTGGTATGGCCAATGGAGGTAATTAAACGCGAAGCCGAAGAGAAAAAAGTTTTATGGTCAAATTTATGTCGATACTTTGGAATATTCTTTTACTAGGCGTTGTTTTTTCTTTTGTTTTTGTTTCTTCTCCGCCGTTTTGATTACGCTGATGCCACTATCCATCCACCGCTTCCCCCTCTAATCTTCTCCACCCCCCCTTTTTTGGGAGGGGTTCCTAAGAGCATATATGTACTTGATGACAGGATACGACCTGTATATCTATCAATTCTTTGTTGAAAGAAAATGTTATTTAGGGCCCTATTTCCCTCTTCCATTTTGCATGACCACCTCTCACACGCACAGATTCCCCCAATCAATGTCCTTTTCTTTCCCCCTTTACGATGCACTTGACTTGACGTTTTAGATAGCGGCCAGACAGTAGTTATAAACAAGTTTTCTGTTTTTAAATTTCGTACCAAATTTCTTCTAATTTCGACCTCGCCCCCAGGTCCGCGGGCTTGTTATGTTACAGTAACCGATCCGATCATTTCAACTTCTCCCTCGCAGCCTTTTCCAGCGGATGCTCCGGGTTACTCGGTAGCCCGGCTTTGGTCTGTTCAGACTTTTCCTGCGAGTATTGGTCGGATGGGGCTGCATTTGGAGTTGTTTTGCCGATGCCTGGCGGGTCTTGTAGTTGGGCGCCTGGTTGACGTTCGGGGTCGGGCGATTGGCGGCCGGCTTTTGGGGCGGACATCTTTTGTATTTTGTTTTTGGTGTTCTGGTAAATGTTAGGTGGTTTTTCGTATCAAGAATTTGGGGATAGAATGGGTGGTGGTTTTAGTTTTACCTCCGGAGGTAGATAGATGGATAGACGGTTGTATATGGAATCGACAGATTTTCAAAAGTTTGAAACTATCAAAAAAAGAATATTGGAATTCGTCCTAATTCTAAGATATCAAAAGGTTCTTAAGTATAAATCCTGTTTACTAGAGAAATTATTAACGGCTGGCTCTCTCATCATGATGACGTGCGAGCTAGTTCATCGAACAAAACCGTCAACTGGTACATCGGATTCAACTCCACTTTTGTGGCGATTTGCATCAATGAGTTTGTCTTTTTAGTAGCCTATGATTCATATACGTGTGTACTTGATCGAGTAAAATGAACTGTTCTGATCCTAATTACGAATGCAAGTAGAATTATTTACAGCAAAACAGTCGTCGGAGGAATAAACAAACACCGCAGAAAGAAGCTCATACACTTGCCATAACTCGTTGAAGCGTTGGGAATCAATCAAGAAGCATTAAGAAAAAGAAAGGAGAGATGAAAAGGCTTTTAAAGGGTTATGCGTATGTTGCAGGCTTGGTGTCAGTCGGAGGGAGGGTAGTTGGATCAGCAACGGCCTCAGTAGCAGGAGCACCCTCAGCAGGAGCACCACCCTCGGCAGTCTTTCCACTCTTGAGGTCGGCAAGACGGCGAGCTTCGTTATGAATGTCACGGACTTGCTTGTCGGTCTGCACGTAAAAGTCGCGCACCTTCTGGCCAGTTGGGGTGCCGAGAGCCTTTTCAAAGTACGAAGTAAAGCCGCGCCAGCCAGTGTTGGCCTGGTTGGTGATGTTGTATTTCTCGTCAAGTCCCTTGGCCCGGTCGGTGGCCTTGAACTTGGCGTCAAAGTTGGTCAACGCGGTAGTGAACTTGGTTGAGATTCCGTGTTTGTTGTCGAGGGCAATGGCCTGTTGGATCGCCTGGTCGCTGACGGTGTACCCGTGAGCGAGGTACTCGGCAATAATGCGCGAGCGAGGCTTGTCTTCTTGATCGATGTCGTGCTGGTGCTCGTCCTTGGCCTCGTGGGCGCTGGCAACATTGGCTCCGGCAATCTCGTCGATGCTGTGGGCGGCTTCGACATGGACGGCCGCGGGTCCGAGCTGGGTGTTGTCGAGAAGAAGTGCAGTCTTTGCAGCACTGCATAAATGAATCAGTATTGTAATCCTTCCAAGAATTAGAGTTAGAATTGACTTACGTCTCCTTTTCAAAAGTTACGGTGGCCGACTGAGAAGCACCAGCTTCGCCAGATTCAGGCGTAAGAGTCAAGTTGGAGATTTTCCCACTAAAGCACGCATGTTAGTATCCTCTTCGAGTATGATAAATGTTGATTCGAACGTACCAGAAGCTGAAGAAGTCACGGACTTCCTTCTCGGTGGTGGAGGCTGCGATGCCTTTGACGTGAACGACGTTGCCAGACATGTTTGCTGTTGTTTTGAATTGGTAGATGATAAAGGATATCTCGAAGAGCAATTAGGGATAGTGAGGAGTGCGACAGGTCCAGATGTCAAGTTTAGACTTCTGCTCTTATAAGGATGATAATTTGCAGGAGGTGTAAAGAAGAGAAAGCCACAGGACGCGCATGCAGTAATGACGAGATCACATCATGTAGCGGGGAAGGTGCCTGTGCCACATGACGTAAGAGGGGCAAGCGGGTCGGGTGAAACGTAACCGCCTGGCTCCAGCCACACTCGATGAGGCGCAGCCCACCGCCTTTAATGCATACAATTTGTCCTTTTGCATGTGAAAATGGCAAACAAGCTATGTAAATCGATGAAATATCCAGAATATGCTTAGTGTCTGATTCTAAGAATAGCCAAAGATATTTTTTGAGAAATCCTTCTACCTAAAGTAAACAAATGAGTGTATTTGTGTATATGCCTGCAACTATGGCTGCCTATCTGGCAATCTCGGTAGATCCTAATGAATCAAATTGGCAGTTGGAAAAATATGAAAAAATTTGAAGAAAAAAAATAGATCCTGTCCATATCTAAACGCCGCACCAATCCATTTCCTCCCTTTGCCAATCGAAAACCCGCAAGCCGAAGATAAAAGCAACCAAATCAATCATGAATCTTTAATAGTGGCATCACGCATACCAGCGACCAGGCCGGCAGTGTGGGTTGGAGACTCATCGTGCGGCTGTGCATCGCGATACGTCCTGAGGCTCTGCTCTAACTCGCGGACCTGCCGGCGCAGCATTTCATTTTCTCTTTTGACAGCCTCCAACTCTAATCGGTGATGAGCAGTCTCTTCATATCGGCTTCCTGCTGTAGAAGCATTAGAAGCCGACCGATGCACATCGGGAAAATGGCCGTTGCTCTGAGAATGCGAGTGCGAGTGAGAAACGGAGCTGCGATGGGGGCCTTGAGATTGTCCGACAGAAGAATGTACGTAGTCACCATAAGGCGACAGAGGTTGTCGTGGAGAGGTCACAGAAGGCTCGCGACTGCGTACCACCCGGGTATACTCTCCAGACGGGCGTGACGTAGGCAAACCTGTGTCTCGAGATGGAGCAATGCTGGACACGCTAGCTGCCAAGGCTGCTGATCCCGCCGGAATGTGACCGCTAAGGCTGGAGGACGATCGATGACGAGATGACGTAGTATAGGAGGTTCCATCTATGGAGTCATTGAGGCCTGTCGACGTGGTTGATGCAGTAGACGCGACAGACGCGGTTTGCTGCCGGAGTACAGTGAGTTCGCGGGTGAGGCGATTGACCTAACGATAGAGACCAGAGGTTAATAAATGGCCTGATATGTTTGGAACAAGACAAACTCACCACCGCCTCTTGCTCTTTTTCCAGAACTAAATGTAGATCGGCAGCAGTCATCGGCCGAGGGTGACGGAGAGGCCCTAATTTGTCGCGTACATCACTCAGTTTAAATCCCAGTATATACGAACTTGTATAGTCGACTCACCTGGCCCGATACCAACATCAGATGTATCAGCAGCGCCGCCATTGTTTGACGGGGCAACACTGGCTGTACTTCCTGGAATTGGTGGGGGTCCCATTACCTGAGAAACGCGTCGCGAGGCCTCAGGGGAGTTTGAGATGGATGAAGGAGAGTCGGCCGGTTGACAGGGATGGCGGCCGTGCGGGGAGGGGGGGATGATGGGGTTTAAATCAGGAGTCATGGCGAGGCGGGTGTGTGAAACGATATCTAGACAGTAATCTTCTGCTAGAAACGAAAAATGCAAAGATGGGAAATGCAGAGCGACTGATATAGTAGTGCGACCAAAATTCCGCAGGTTTCAGGTTCGATGTAGCATGATATGGCGGAACCGAGCCACGCAGTGATTGTATAGTGAATGCCGGCAACGCAGATTCAGACAAGGCGATCTGGGGGCTATGTATGTTCGCAGCCAGGAAACACGGTCACAGTCGACGCTGAGGAAAACACGACGAGACAACAATAATATGAATCGCGAGGGGGAGAACGAAGAAGCCTGGGATGGCCAAACGGCATGACGAGTTAGATCAACGGCTCATTGTTGACTTTGCCGAATGCGGTTTGGCGCGTCCTCTATTGGGTGGCTCAGTGGGGCAGCCGCAGCCCAAAGACCCACTATCTAGGAGCATCCGACCTGTGGTTGGCTGGCGATAGTGGACACACGCCCTGGCCAATGGCGTCGCCCTGTGATCCGTTTATTGATCGAGAGCTCCTTCCCTGAGTGCGTCATTGCTGAAGCATTCACTCGAGTTTCTCTTGTCATCCTCTCTCTATCTCTCTCCATCTCTTTTTGTCTATCCAAGTCGCCTCAAAAACAACACCAACTCGTCGAGTTATCATGAACGGACACGCTTTGGCGTCTCCGCTCGCCGAATACCGATGCACGGATGGCTAAGCATCCATAGGGTGCGGGGGGGGGATCGTCGAGGCGTCCACGACGTTGCATGTGGACGATGGTGTCTGTTTAGGTCGTTATCTCGTGACCAGGCAGCTCTCTTTCCGACGTTCCTTCGAAGCTATTTAATTTACTTTTTTTTCCTTTGAGTCCGAGACAGTTTACTCCATTGCTCATATTATTCCGCGCCCAATTCGGATCCCATTACCCATGAAGCCGCTTTCCTTGCTGGCCTTCGCCAGCGCGACTCTCGCCGCAACGAGCCATGGCCTCGGCCGCAGGGTAAGCTAGCAGTAGATGTATCGCATTGATGAAATGAGACTGCTCACACATTTCTCAGGGTTATCTCCGCACGCAGAGCGATCGGCCTTTGGCTCTAGACGTGGATCCGTCGACACTTTATCCCGCACATAATCTGTCCGTCCCAATTGATCATTTTCACAATGAATCGAGATACGAGCCGCATAGCAACGCCAGCTTCCCTCTCCGATATTGGTTTGATGCTAGTCATTATAAGAAAGGCGGGCCTGTTTTTGTTCTCGCATCCGGCGAGGCGGATGGAACAGGTAGGTGGCAGAGCTCAGCGGAGCTTGCATTAAAGTTTCGACAAGATTATACCTTCTAACATTACAATTTTCCAGAGAGACTACCCTTTCTCCAAAAAGGTCTCATCGCCCAGCTTGCGCAGGAAACACATGGTATTGCGGTCGTTCTGGAGCATCGTTACTATGGTACAAGCATACCAACGCCAGATCTGTCTACGGAAAGCTTGCGCTTCTTGACAACGGAACAGGCACTTGCGGACACGGCCTACTTTGCCGAGCACGTCAAGTTCCCCGGCCTCGAAGATCAGAGTGTAACTGCGCATGACGTTCCATATATCGCATATGGCGGCTCTTACGCCGGCGCCTTTGTCGCATTTCTCCGGGTCGTGTATCCGAACCTCTTTTTCGGCGCCATCTCGTCCTCTGGAGTTACCGAGGCTATAGTTGACTATTGGCAATACTATGAGCCGATCAGACACCACGCACCTCAAGACTGTGTCCAGACGAACTTGAAGTTCACTCAACTCATTGATAAACTGTTGCCTCACAAGAGCGAATTCAAAAAGTTCAAAGCACTCTTTGGTCTTCAGGATATCAGCTACGCAAACGACTTTGCCAGTGTACTGAGTGAGCCTCTAGGAGCATGGCAGAATAGGAACTGGGATCCAGCTATCGATGACCCCACCTTTTTTGCCTTTTGCGGCAACATTAGTTCAAACGATTTGATCTATAAAGATACGGCCAGCAAAGCTAGTGAAGCCAAGAAACTCATCGCCGCTGCGGGCTACAAAAAGGAATCAGCACAACTGACAACACGGCTGCTCAACTTCGTCGGATGGCTCAACGAGACAATTGTCTGGCCTTGTCTAGGAGAAGGACAGAGCGCTGACTCTTGTTTCTCTACCCACAACGTGACATCTTATCAACAGGATGATATCAGCCAGGATTGGAGACTATGGGACTATCAAGTTTGTACCGAGTGAGTATACTCTTGGTAAACTTTGGAAAGGATGTGGTAACTGATATTTGACTTCCTCAGATGGGGCTTTTATCAAACCGGCAGCGGCACACCTAAAAACAAACTCCCGATGATCTCAAGATCGATCGATGTCGACTATTTTAGCCTCAGTTGTAAATACGCATTCAACATTACAACTCCTCCAGACATTCAAAGAGTCAATAAATACGGTGGTTTCAACATCGACTACCCTCGACTGGCTATTATCGGTGGCCAGGCAGATCCATGGAGAGAGTCGACGCCTCTTGCAGATGGGGCTCCACCGCGGAAAAATACAAACGATCGACCATTTGTAGAGATAACAGGAGCTGTGCATCATTGTGAGTCAGAAATATCAACGCGGAAATGAGTGCGGTTTCTAATTTTCGCAGGGGATGAGAACGGCCTTTTCCCGAACGAGACTACGCCGACACTGCCGCCAGCACCCGTGGCGAGTATCCAAAAGTTTGAGCATGCTTTCATCAAAGAATGGCTTAAGGGTATGTATTCCTGTTTCTTGCGCAATGCTTTGGTAAACAGTGGCTTACCAGTTATTAGAGTGGAAAAAGCAGCCTAGTGCTGCTCAGCAGACAACTTTTCATTAACGGGCGGTCCAAGCCATGGAGGAGATATTATTTAGACATAGTATACATGATCCACTCCATGAGTCTTGTGCATGAGAGGGAAATTTATAGATCAATTAGTACTTTTTGGGTTTACCTTAGCCTTGACTCCCCGCTTCCATGAATCTCTTCAAGTTCTCTATCCAAACTTGACGTAAACGTTCAAATTTTGTGCCCATCATCCAGCGTATTCCATACGCCATTATCCCCGTCTGCAGCTCCCAATCCTCAATCTTGACATTCCCATCCTCATCCTGATAGATCTCGTGCACCCTCTCCGCATAGACGAGCCACTTTGGCCACGAACCCTCAGCTTGCGGATCAACCGCACACGCAATCCGACCCTTTTGATTTTGTTCTGGTCTTGGTGGGTCAAAAACAGTAATAACGCTTTTCAGCATCACCAACGACTCCTCCTCCAAAGGTGTAGTACCTTCCATCTCGTTGTCGGCATTCGTGTTAAACAGCATCGACATTTTTGTGCCGAGTTGGAAGACTGGAGAAAGCGGTGTTCCTTCTATATTGTCAGGCTGTGAGTTTATAATAACTTTTGGCACAAGCCGGTTCCATTCTGGCCATGTGGATGTATCGATGAGCGTGCTCCAAACGCTTGTGGCGCTAGCCTTTGGGTTGTGGATCACCGCAGAGCTGTATGTTGTGACGACGGCTTGGTTTAGAGGAATATTTGGCGTGGATTGTGCCATTTTGTCGAGTTTTATTAAATTATTTTTATTATTTGAATATGTGCTACGGCAAAGGTGTAGTTAAACAGCAGGCAATTTATAGATAGTATCATCGGCCGGTCATTCCGAGAACTGTCCCGGACTCGCCCGGCTCCTTTTGGTATACACCGTGAGCTCTTCTAGGCTAGACAGTTCATGTTATTGGTTTAGAGAAGATTTAAATAGACGATACAACGTCTTTGATTTATGCATATTTAGCAAATGATAGGCATGATGCACATCGCGTTGCCACTATAATCAATGTTGTATCCTCAAGCACGGTAGGGTAAGGACAGTAGAGACAGGAGTAAAGAGAGCATCTTGAAAAAAAGTATTTCCAGGGTCTAGTCCATCGCACTGGTTTTACCCCCGCTTATAGGATCATCTCTGTTGTCGCGGGATAATGTTAGCTTGAAGCTTTCAAGGACAAGTGCCACTACCTACGCATCTCTGGCACTTTATTTGTCGATTGGTCGTTTGTCCAAGCCATTCATCTCGTTTGACGATGCCACAATCTTCATCGGAGCACGGTTCGAACTCTGCGGTTAGATACAGATTTTGTTTCATTGGGAGATTCCATATACCGTAGAAGGAATTTTGGATGCTCCAACAACATTTGAACATGTTGGTGCCTTAAAAAGCTTCACTATGTATAGAAACTGTATCTCTCGATGGAATACTACAGCACAATCGTAAATACTCCCAACATGGTTTTAACCGTCCATCACGATATGGAGTATAACAGTTGACATTTATGAAATCCTTTGCATGCTAGCCGTAGTCAAAGTAAGGCTCCTTTGTCGGTTTTCAGAGAAAGTGCGAGGCGTAATCATTGAGTAAGACGAGTGGCAAGTAACAATAGGCTGTGTAATTTCAGTGTAGTCTATCTGGTCAAGTATTATTTGTTCTCGCATATGCAAGAGTGTTGTATACCTGTGGCTTAATAATAAGTTACTACCAAAGCTTGGCAGGCCGCTTGTATAGGACACGCTTGTCTATTCCGCATTTGTCCAATATTATTAATATGCCCTCTCTGAAAGTAGCAAAAGCGGTGAAAGCGTTCCTCCATCCTGGCACTGATGAATAATCGAGAATCCTCATCCAGAAACCTTGACAGCATCGAGGAAGTTGAGGATATCCATCTCTCCTTCAATACAATGGCGTCTGTGTTAAATACTGCTCGAACAACGAGTCGGACCCCTGAAGTTTCTCTTCAAGCTTGCAAGGCGTGCAGTCACCAAAAGAAACGATGCGATCGAGCTTTACCTGTATGCGGGTCGTGTATAAAGTAGGTTCTGCTAGCTTTGTAACGCTCTCTGCATTTATACTTGAATCCGTGTTTCCCGGTCTTTGCTAGAATAAAATACTCATTTAGTCCTCTAGGAAACTTCGCAAATGCTACTATCCAGTGCAAGAGGGCCAAGCGGACGAGGCTCTAGTCAACTCTTTATATCAAAGAATCGACCAACTAGAATCTGCTATGTTCCAAAAGAGTACTCTCCCAAGATCTCCGGATTACGGCGTCATGTACCCGATTCCAAGACAATGGTATTTTTCAATGCTGCTCTCCCACAGTTAGTTTTGTTTATCTCAACTCGGCGAATCTGGGGGAGAGTAAATAACATTGGCCTATAGGAGACGCTGTTTTACGCCCTCTGACAGATCAGTACCCTAACTCGATTGCCTCTATGTTGCAAACTACATGGATGAAGGCGGCAATGTCAGACGCCTGCTTATTCCATGCGACAATTTACTCAACTTCTGCTCATATTGATATAACCCACGGCACGCCCGAAAACCCTGTGACCACGTACCACAAAACTGAGACCCTTCGATTGATTAGAGAGGCTATCACGAATAGTGACCACCATAGGAGTCTTTCAACCAGTGTTGTTGCAGCGACATTACATCTTTTGTACTTTGCAGTAAGTAATGCATTGATGCAAAATTATAATGATGGTCAATACCTGAGAGTAGTAAACACAGAAATTGAACGGAGAATTCAACGAAGGGGCGTCGCATGAGTCCGGAATTGAGGCACTTTTACGACACAATGGAATTGGAGCTCCGCAACCGGATAATCTCATCGGATATTTTCTTATAATGTTAGTCCTATTCCTCTATTCCTTTATTTCAGGGCATCCGGATAACCTTGCTTAGACAACAAGTATGGAACGCTCTTGTTCTTCGGTTCAAAACAGTGTTCTCTGTACCACGCGCTGGCTCCAGCCCGAATTATTGCTCTTTACTCTCAAAGGCTGCAGAAAAACAAATGAAAAGACCCCCCAGACTTAGACTTCCAAAACCAGCCCTAGAGTTCGTTCGTGAATTTGCCAAATATTCCACAATGAGCGTAATAGATTCGACTTTTTCTTGGTCTGACTTCATTGCCAGTCCTGCTTATCAGCAATATTATTCTTCCACAACAGATGAAAAATCAAGCCAATTTGAAAAATGCTGTGCCTTGGCTGGAATCATATATTTAAGGGCTTTGATAAATGTACGGAGTTCAACAGATTTGAATTCCGACCCAGAAACACAGAAGTACGTCCTCAGCTTGAGGGACGAAATCACAAATTGCGACGAGTCCGTCTGGTATAGGTGCGCCCCCGAGGTCTTTCGATGGGTTCTTATGACTGGGGCCGCTGCAGGAAGTTCAAAATCGCAACGGGCCTGGTTTACTGCACGCATGTGTCCTTTCTGCGCTGTGATGGTGCCGCAAGAAGTAGATGATTTTTTGATGGGAGCCGACCACCTTGTCTGGTTGTTCAACCACAAGTATCAGAGATAATGCATTTTAAATTTCAATGTCTAAATACTGGAGATAATTCTATCGTTTAATCCCACGTCTTCGCTGGGCCATGATCTCTACTGCTCTTTAAGCACCAATGCTCTGCAAAACTTCTTCACTGGACTTCCACAGATTCGCCGCCAGAACAGGATCCCTCGCGTCTTCGCTTGATTTCTCTAAACGTCCGTATGGTTCAACATAGGCACCACCGTATAAATCCCTCTTCTTCCATATGTCCGGATGGGCCGCAGCAAATATGGTCGTCAGCGCACCATCCAGCGGCGAAAGTGACCTTACTACGATGCTCTCACGTATATCCGCGTGATACTTGTCTATGTGCCTGCTTGAACCGTCTGAAACTGTTCGTCAGCAAATATATCTTTTGCACAAAATGGTTCTCATATGACATAGATTACTACATACCGGTCAACACATAACCAGGGTGCAGACCAACGGTAACGATAGGAACGCTCTCTGCATCTAGTCGGCGCTGGAGTTCAGCACTGAAGAGATGATTTGCCAATTTGGATAGCGCGTAGCGAAACAAATTGCTCTCAGGATCATCAGTGTTTCCAAAAGATTGGTTGAAGTCGGCAACATTGTTGAGCTGGATGCCCGATGGGAGCTTAAGATGGACATCAGAGCCGACATTCACAATGCGAACTCCGGGATACTCTGCTGCCGTTTTCTTGAGGAGGGGAAGAAGAGCAGTTGTCAAGCGAAAGGGGGCGAGGTGGCTGTTTATCAAACATTTGAATTAGTGTGATTTTAGCCTTTCTGTTCGTCAGCACACCTACTTGGTTGCAAAGGACACCGATATCCCATTCTTATCCAAGTCCAGAGGTCTAGCTAGCAATGCAGCGTTATTCACCAAGATGTCCAATCTCTTCTCCTCGGCTGCGAACTTGGCCGCTACGGCGTTGATATTCTGAAGGTCACCGAGTTCGAGGGCAAGAGGATGGAGCAAGTTATTGCGAGCAAGCGAGGGATTGTCCTCTTTCATTTGCTTGATTGCGTTATCGGCCTTTTCTAAGGACCTTGCTGACACATAAACCTTGGCTCCCTTAAGAGCGAGTTGCTGGGCGACATTATAGCCCATGCCGGTCTGGGAACTGGGAGTCCGTTAGTTCAAATGTTGGTTCAATGTTTTTAAAAGCACGGAGAGTAGCATTACTTTGCACCAGTTACAATGGCTACCTTTCCATGAAGACTGGGTATTTCAGAGATAATATCCCATCTCTGTAGCATCAATTAGAAACAATGTTCAGACCAGCATATAGGGGAGTATACACAGTTCACTCACGGTTTTGCGGTCCAAGCCAGATGCAGCCATTGTAGATGGTATTCACTTGAAGAAATTTTGTATGTAAGGAGTATAGTAGACTTTGGACTTTCTTCCTGCTTGGTTTTACTTCACTCTTCCGACTTCAAACTGGGCAGCGGGTTATTTATGTTCAGGTATCTGATAGCCAGCAACCGCCTCCTACATTGTTGATTACTGAGTAAAACTTTTCGTCCGCTTACAAATAGAAAAATCACAAACCGTGATGACAACTTTTAGATATGAGAGTATCAAGTTCGATGAAATAAAATCTAGATGAGTTTCTACAACGCCTGATTGGCTGTAAAGAAAATCTAACCAATAATATCAACGACAAGGGTCGGGATGGGGCCGACTTTCCCATTCGACCAATCAGACACATGAATCCGTTGTATGTCTTAGTACCCTAGAGCCTGTACAACATTTGAAGCACAAATATTAGCGCGTAAACGCTATAGTATATAGAAATTAAAGTACGTAAGTTATATAAATATAATTTACTTACTTTGGAGGCGTTAAAATACTTTATACTACGTTTGCACGTACACAATCTGACCCTCGTATTCCGCCTCGCATTACCTCTTCCGCAGAACATGCTTTCTGCGGTTCACACTTTAACAGCAGAATCATCCCTAGGTATATACATGACTGTTCTATTGGGTCTTTGGAATGTTTAGTTCTGTTTTCAAAGGAGGGTAAGTATATGAAACAGCGCCAACGTTGAAATGGTCAAACAGGACTTCTTACCTTCATCTCCGTCAAAGTAGAAAAACGTCTATTTTCAGTAATCGAGTCCGCAAAAAACAAAATATGCAACATGTCATCGGTGCACAGTCGCCCGGTAAGGGAAACCGCGTTCCTCGAATAAATACAAAGGCACAAGACCCTTAGAACCAACTTTCTCCGTGTGCGGTGCAATCTGGCGGCACAATTCTTGACACCACGCGAGGTAGGTCCTTACCTGCGGAGGTGTCAAGTAGTCCCAGTCTACTTCCGGATCACCATACAGCGAAGACACCAACCCCGGTGTATAGACGCGAGGATCATTCTTTCTATCACCACCGGCTTCTATACCATGGACTCTATAGTAGACTTTCCGTTCCGGGTACTCGTAACTATTATGCTAGCTAGGGTCTGCTGGTAGCTTTGTCAAGGCCTCAACAGGTTTAAAAGAAAGAAACAAAGAAAATAGATCATTATTGTGTTCCCGAATATTCAAACCAAGCCAACCAACAACACAGAAAGCCAATCTGGTTAGGAGTATGATAACAATGAAAATCATTTCAGGCAGATCTGGCGTGTTTAATAATAATGCTCTCACATGTTGTTTTTCTGGAGACGTTACATACAGGGAGGCGTAAACTGTAAATGTATGGTAAATTGAAACCTAACCAATCGCGGACTATTCAAACCTAAAAGCCAAGATCATCGTCAAAGTTCTTGTTTTTGCCCAGAGTCATGATGCAAAAAGGAGGTGACGTGGAAGCCACCGCCTCTAAACAAAATAAACCTTGAACAATTCATCATTGACTTGAAAGATAACAAACAAGTTCATACACAACAACAAATCGCGCCGAGGCTCTTGCGCCATTGTTATCCCAAAACGTCCAACTGCGTGGACTTGATCAGTCAGATTTATTTAGTTGTTAGTAGTCGGCGATTTGTCGATTGGCTTGTCGGGAAATTTTCCCAAGGGGGGTTAATTATTGTTTTTTGTTCTAAACAAACAAAAAAACATTTCAGAAACCTTGCAGGGACTAGTGATGAACACGGAAGTTGGTGGTTTGATGTGTTGTCAACTAGTCGAGGCTAGTGGGCATAGTATTCTGGATGGATGAAGTGTGATTGATTAATGGGATTTCTCTAGCGGCAAAACAAGTCTTTGTCTGACTTTGGGCTATTCAAGTGGTGGGTCTTGTTATTATTAATTAATAAAATTAATAACATTAATAAACAGTATTCCAGCTTTTCAGGGTAACAAGGTTCTGGCCTAGGCTGGGAGGCAGTCCATCTGATGTGATGATACATTGATAATAGAGAAAGCAACCTAAGCAATCCTAGTAAATAATACTAACTACGGAGAACAAGTCTCAAGAAGAAAGATTCACCGCGAATCATACCAGGATTGGCAGTTCCACCAGCGGCAGCGACATCCAATCAGGGGGGGGGCGCGGGATTTGCAAAATACTGTAGGATTTAATAGTCATCAAGACAATAATTAATTAGAAATAAAAATAATTTTCAATAAAATGAGACGCCTGTGGAGCGGGCCAATCACGGAAGAGATGGGCTTGATTTTTGTTCGGCAACCAGCCAATCGCGGCACTCCTGGCTGCGCCAAGCCCGTTTTTTTCTCTGAGCTAGTCCGCATTAGGTAACTAGTGTGTATGAGCGTATTCGCGTGTGTTTTTGGTACTGCTTAGTGGTGTTTACGTACATGGATGACTGTGTTTGTGAATTATTAATGATCACAGTCTGACTCGCTGGTTTTGATTCTATTCTCAGTGCTCACCGAGTATACGTGTCCTGATGTACAAACCAGTGAGACCACAACTCAGACTGTACTACTGAATGCACTAGCCTGCTTCGGATCCTCCTCGCATGGCAGATCCAATAATAACCAGGCTTGCAAATAGACTTCTTCCCAAGGGCTGGAACTATTGCCAGCAAATTATTAATGACCTCACTAGCCCTTGGGCATCTCATTGGCGCCCTGCTAGCCAACTAGTTCACTTGCAGGGCTAAACTATTAGTCCTGCTGACCCTGTCCAACAGAGAGGGCAGAGAGGCTGTCAGGGGACCGATACAGTGCTTTTTGAAATCAGGGATCAGAAAGGAGACAGCAGACGCATCCAGGGAGAGCAATAGAATGCGTGATGATATCCCCTGTCGTCTAATCATATCAACAAGAAAGCAAAAAATTTTCAAGAGTGAGAAAAAACGAGGAATCTTTAGTAATCCCTATTTGTGAACCCACTCGAGTCGATCCCAGTTGGGCTCCACTCCTGCAGGCCCAGTTGGTTTTCCCTTTTTCGTTTTCTGATAGATTGGATTTTTTTTTTTTTAAAAAAAAAATTTTGATTTTTTTCTTTTCTTTTTTGGATTAAAATAACGGCTTTTCCTGTTTCTATTTGTTGATTTTATGACACTCGGACTCCCTGGTGCGCGTCTGACTGGCTGCACAGCGTCCTGTACCAGTTGTTTCAAACTTTCTTGGCTTGTCGAGTACGGAGTGGAGTATCCACTGAACTGTAAAAAAAACCAAAGGAAAAAAAAAAAAAAAAAAAAAAAAAAAAAAAAAAAAAAACAGGAAAACAAAAAAAAACCCACATTTTCTGGACACTTTCTTTACTTCCTTCCTTGATCGTCATCCCTCCCCTCCCTTTCCAACATCATATTGCCAGCAAGCCAGCAAAGGGTGGTCGTGGCATAATAACGACAGACATCTTTTCTCGCCAGTGCAGCATTGAACGCTTCATCAAACAGGGCTAGGCAGAAACAATATTAGGGGCGGTTGGCCTCTTTAGATGCACATTCCACTAGCGAAAGCGAAACGTATCAATTGATATCAGCCAGACACAGGTATGTCATTCTCTCCCACCCAGCTACTTCTTCCAGTTCTTGTTTCCTGCAATTCAATAATTCAACAATTCAACAATAAAAATTATATCATGCTAAGACCAGCTCGCAGACACCATGACCGCTGCGTCCCCGGCAGCTCCTCCGCCCGTCGGAGAAAACGGGGTCAACAACCATGCGATGAACATGCCGCGCTTCCATCCCATCGCCATCAACCCAAACAACCCAGCCCCGACGTCGTCTGCTGCTCCTGTGGCTGCTGCTCCAGCTTCGGCGCAACACCCGCCGCCATACCGGTTTGGCGAGCAGCATGGGCTGGCCACTGGTCCCCCTCCGCCGCCGCCATATCACGCGCCTGCCCCATTGCATCCGCAACAACAGCTTCCTCCGCCGCACCATCATGGCCATCCGCCTCCTCATCCGCTCCAGCATCCACACCAACACCAACATCCACACTCGCCGCATCCGCCGCACGCAGGGCTGCCGTCGCTACAGGGCCATCAGCCGCTGCCGTCACAGATTGACCATATCGAAGCGCGTTTACGACAGATAGAACATGAGGAATCCAGCCGGGCAGCTGCTCGTGCCCACTTGCTTTCAGTACGAAAACGAGAAGACGAGGAATTCCGGATGATCACCGAGCGGGCAGAAGCAGAGGAAGAGGTACATCACCCGTGTTGCTGGTTGGCGCAGAGCTTACAGAGCTAACTCACTTGCAGGAATTGCGGCGACGAAAGAAGAGACTAAAGAGAGAATCAATGGGACTCACCGTTGACGGACAGATCGAATCGCCTCCGCAGCCACCGTCGCGCCGCCTGTCAGAAACAAGCGCTGCCACGACGCTGGCTTTCTTCAAGCAGCAGAGCCCACCAGAGCCCCGGCCACCGGAGATGCGACCTCCGCCACCAGCGATCATCATCCAGCAGCAACAGCAACAGCAACAACCGCCTCCACCTCCACCATCAGCACAGATGCCGCCCACGGCAGCCAGGGTCAGCCCGATGGTGAACATGAACGGACCCGGCCCATTCCGCAAGAAACAGAAATACACCATCAAAAACGCCGAAGCCTGGGGCGAGCGACACGGACGGCCAGCCACCCGCGACCCGGCCGGTCGACCATTGTGGAAACGGCCATCGGACGGCCAGCTGGTGTACCTGGACTGCCCGTCGCCAGACTGCGGCAAGTCTGACTTTCTCACGCTGCACGGGTTCATGTGCCACCTGACCAAGAAGCACAAGGACCGCACCATGGGCAGTCAATCTCGCGCGCTGGATCTCTGTGGAACCGTGTACGACCCGAACGCGCCGCGCGCCCAACGGCCTGCGATGAAGCGCGGGTCGACCGAGGGGAGTGCGGCTGGGTCGATGAATACAGAGGAGCCAGAGGAGTTTTCGTCCGCTTCGGGTGATGAAGATGGGCCACAGCAGCAGCAGCAGCCACAAGCACAATCAGAGGTCAAAAAGGAGGAATCGACCGCTATCAGTCCGGCCGAAACAGCAAATGGGACTGCCCCTACCCCGTCGGAATCGCCGCAGCAGTCGACCAGCTCGAACAAGGCCAGTATTGCGTCGATGATTGACAGCAATGTGCGCGCAGAGTCGTGGCGGCCGTCCGAGCCAGCGCCTAGTGTGAAGGAAGAATCAGCACCGGAGCCTGCTTCCAACGAAGCCAAGGCATGATTTTTTTTTTTTGTGGTCTTGACAATTTTTCTATTTTGTTTATCAGATTCCCCATGTGTTGAGCATGTCTCTTTCTGTTGTCCGTTTGTGTAGCGGGCATGTATTATTTTTTTTTCCCTTCGTCTTTGGACATTTTCCAATGGTTCATCTTGCATTGCATTGCATCTCCCCTAGCGACGTGGGCGGAAGTTTCAAATGTTCTTTTCGTGATTAGAGTGTATCTATCCATTGCATCTGTACGTAGTAATACTAATCACTTCAACATACATCTACATCTTTCATCCATATAAACATACATCTAAGTCTTTCTATTCATATAGCAACCCCAACAACTAGCTAGCCTTTAGAGCAAGCGCATGCACAATATACCCCGTCCCATCCCTCAGCCCTTCCCCCAAGACCTCGTCACTCAGCCGCCACACATCAAATACACGCAACGTCTCGCGCAGCCACGTCTCAAAGACATCTGGCGAGCGCTGCTGCTGCGCAATCACACACACCGTCGGTCTTTTTGTATCTTCCTTTTCCTCATCAAGGTTTGTGTTTGCCTGATATACCGGCCGCAGGCGACAGATATCAGCACATGTCCGCACAAACGCCGGCACGAGCGCTTCGTTGTAGATGCAGTCGCAAGAGATGAGCAGATCGAACCCCGGGTCTGATGCCTCGCTGGTGTTATTGTTTGGGATTGTGTGTTTGAGGGTAGATGGGTTATCGACTTCCCAGTCAAGCGGTGTGAATGTGATATTGCTGCTGCTGGTGGTGGTACTATTTTCAGCCTTTGGTTTTCGCTTTTTGGGCTGCTGCTGCTGCTGCTGGCTCCGAACATTCTCATCAATGTTCTGCTTGAAAATCTTGCGCACGTATTCCTGGTCAGTCGCAATATAATGACTGACCCGCGGCGCCAGAGCGAGCGCTACCAGCCCCGAGATTCCGCAGCCAAGTTCGACGACGGTGACCGTTTGGGTCAGGATAGACGCGGCGAAGAATGGGTTTTTGGGCGCGGCGATCCATTCTGCGAATCGGGGGGTGATTTTCCATAGTACTGGAGCTGTCAGTCTTGTCATTCATACATGTAGTATGAAGTGTAGGTGTGGAATTACCTGCACCGGTCGTCCCGCCCTCGCGCCGCGACGAGAGCAGCGTCGGCGACTGGTGAATAGCCAGCTCCTGCCCATGAAGCGTCACATCGACGACCGAGGCGCGCGAATCGACAAAGCCCAGGTTTGCCGAGGGGATGTCGCGCGTGAAGAGGAGGAATGATTCTGCGATGCGATATTAGACACTTACAGCACTGACATGCAAACAAACTTTGTCAAAGCATACAACAAATCAAGTTTAAGTAAGTACCTTCTTCGGCGTCGACGACCTGCTCGCCCAGCGACGAGAGAAAGCCGAGCATTGAGCAGAGCTTCGTCGTCCGAGCGTGGGCAAGTGAGGAGATGCAATCAATGTTAATATCAACGCCAAGATTAATCTCCATGATTTGATGGTGAACTGTCGATGATTGTTCGGATGCAGAGCGGAGGCGCTTGGCAGAAAAGGGTTTAGCCCTACCCCGCAGACGCAATGACCGCATCGTGCAGCTTGCCGTATTACGTAGTGTTTGCATTCGTTATGATGCATATAGAGAACTGGGTATTTATTATGGTATTTATTATGGTTTACAGATGTAGATGTAGATATATATTATAGACATTGCGATATATTTCACTGGATAATTTACGTCAAGAGCTGTTTGTCTACGTACTGTTGCCGACGAGGAAACGGGCCAGTCACCGAAGCCCTGTATCCGGTTGGGACGCCCGAACCCCAACAAACGGGTCGCCGCGGAGACCTCCCAGCTCTGCGTGATGAGGGACTCCCTCTGTGACGTGGTTGTCTTGCAAGTACGGAGCATACGAGGAGCATTATCTGAGTGTTTGTGACGAGGGGGAAAAAGAAAAAGAAAAAAGGAAAAAGGAAAAAAAGAAATTAATCAAAATGATACTTCACAAGTTACGGAGGACAACAAACACCACAATCAACAGGATCAGGGTCCACTGGAGAGATCCGATCAGCACTCCAGCCCCGGAGGCACGACCTCCGCGGCAGCACGGCCCTTGATACTATGGTCCCAATGTTGGGCACTGCAAAGAGGAGAGCCTCGGCAGGCCTGGAGCTCGGACTAGTCAACTGCTATGGCACTTAGTCGTTAACTGTAATTGTATAGAGAGCTACGACGTAACTGCAGCCAGCGGGTTGGCCACCGAGCACAGGCCGCGCTAGCGCAACTAGTCCGCAGCTTGCCGTCCGCCCTCCGCAGTTCCTGCTGTGCTGTTGCTCTGGCACCTACAACACCCCTGCCCAGGGCTCTCTCTCTCTCTCTTCAGCGCTTGATTCCAGCTTGGTCTGATTTTTCATCCGTACTTGTGTTTATCAACTCTTCTTTGCTCTGTTGTCTCCTTGTCTCCTTTCCGGACTGGGCCCTTCTCGGCGTAGCACTACCCGACGAACTGCAACGCACGCACCAGCCAGAGAAGGATTTTCTCACCCAGCTTTTACCATCATCACCACACACACACACACACACACACACACTGCGCAGCACGCTCAAACAGCAGCAGCCATGTCACACCTCACCACCCTGCAGCCGCGCATGGCCAAGCGCCCGCCGTTCACCGTCGAGGCGTCCGGCTACGAACCCGTTGAGGGCGAGACTATCCCTCGCCGCAACCCAGCCGCAAAGGAGAAGCTCATCACTCGACCCGCCGACGACGTCGCGACCACATTCGACATCCTGCAAAGAGGCTCCAAGCTGTTTGGCAACGCCAAGTGCGTGGGCTCGCGCAAACTGATCAAGACCCATATCGAGAACAAAAAGGTCAAGAAGCTGATCGACGGCGTCGAGACGGAGGTCGACAAGAAGTGGACCTACTTTGAGATGAGCGAGTACTCTTACTTGTCTTTTATCGAGTTTGAGCAGCTCGCTCTTCAGCTCGGAGCCGGTCTGCGCAAGCTGGGCTTGTCCAAGGGCAGCCGTGTCCACCTTTATGCTGCGACCAGGTGAGCTCGTGACCTTTTTTAAAGGTCAAAACAATAGCTAACTGCCGAATTACCACAACAGCGCTCACTGGTTAGCTCTTGCTCATGGTTAGTTGAATCAGACTGAGAAGTAGAATACATGCTAACACTCTACAGGCGCCGGATCGCAATCCCTGACCTTTGTCACTGCCTACGATACCCTCGGGGAAGACGGCCTCCGACACTCTCTTCAGCAAACCAAGAGCGATGCCATGTTCCTGGACCCCGCCTTGCTTCCCTCTCTCATCAATGTCCTCAAAGACGCCCCCTCGATCAAGCATATCATCTACAACACCGACGGAGAAGTCAAACAGAGTGACCTCGACAAGCTCAAGTCCGACTTTCCCGATGTGAATGTTATTAGCTTTGACGAGCTCCAAAAGGCCGGCGAAGAGAACCCGGTTGACGCAGTCCCACCAAAGCCCGAAGATCTCTTTTGTATCATGTACACTTCCGGTTCCACTGGTGCTCCCAAGGGTGTGTCCCTGACGCACGAAAATGTGGTAGCAGCGGGTGAGTAGATCAACCTTTGTTCTTTTTTCAATGCTAACACAGGATAGTGGCTGGAGTCACTGTTGTCGTCGGCAAGTACATCGGACCCGGAGACTCGTTGCTGACCTACCTTCCACTCGCCCACATCCTCGAGTTTGTCTTTGAAAACGCATGCCTTTTCTGGGGTGGTACCATGGGCTACGGAAACGCCAAAACACTGTCCGATGGCTCGATGCGCAACTGCAAGGGCGATATTCGCGAATTAAAGCCAACCATTCTCGTCGGTGTGCCCGCTGTCTTCGAAACTGTCAAGAAGGGAATTTTGGCGCAATTGAACAAAGCCAGTTTCATCGCGCGAAACCTGTTCTGGGGCGGAATGTCCGCCAAGGCTTTCCTTCTTGGGTCTGGCCTCCCCGGTGCTGGCGTACTGGATGCCATTGTTTTCAAGAAAATCAAGGAGGCTACCGGTGGCCGCCTGCGCATATTGATGAACGGTGGTGGGCCGATCGCCAAGGACACGCTCAAGTTTATTTCGTATGCGATTGCCCCAATGATCAGCGGTTACGGCTTGACCGAGACCTCTGCGATGGGAGCGTTGCAAGATCCGCAGGCGTGGAACCCAGAGTCTCTTGGCGATATCCCCGCTTCGATAGAGATCAAGCTTGTCGACTTTTTGGACGCTGGCTACTCAGTGAAGAACAACCCTCCCCAGGGTGAGATCTTGATCCGCGGTGGCAGTGTCACTTCGGGCTACTACGAAAATGAAGAGGAAACCAAGAACACCATCACCGAGGATGGCTGGTTCCAGACCGGAGACATTGGCGAGTTTGACCAGTATGGTCATCTGCGAATCATCGACCGGAAGAAGAACTTAGTCAAGACGCTGAATGGCGAGTACATTGCTCTCGAAAAGTTGGAGTCTGTTTACCGCGCTCACCCCGTGGTGGGCAACATCTGTGTGTATGCTGCGGACAACGAGGTCAAGCCGATTGCCATTATCGTGCCGGCCGAAGCTGCTCTGGTGAAGATTGCCAAGTCCCACGGGATCGCAGGCGAAAGCCTGGGCTCTCTTGTCCACAAGGAGGACCTGAAGAGCATTGTGTTGAAGGAGTTGCAGGCTGCCGGCAAGGCTGGTAACCTCCGAGGAATCGAGATTATCGACGGTGTTGTTCTGGCGGATGAGGAATGGACCCCACAAAACGTGAGTTTATTTTTGTTTTTTTGGAAGAAAATCCTGGCTTATTGACGATTGTTACAGGGATACACCACTGCCGCCCAAAAGATCCAGCGCAAGAAGATTGTGGACCGCTACCGCACCGACATCAACCGTGCCTATGGCAAGTAAATGAGTACGGTTGAATGAAGCCTGGGTGGATGTGTTTGCAGGATTTGCGTATATAATTGTAATGATGTCTCTCTGTAGTCGCATTTGGTGACTGCAGATGGCAGGCTTGCTTGCCTTGTTAGTTTAATTGTTTTAGCAACGTAGCACAATACCATGATGAAGTGTTATCTTATTTTACTGGCTAGTTATAGATGTAGCCTCATAGACTATAGTAAGATCGTTGTTATAGGGGCAAAGTTAATGCCAAGACCCGGCAGCTCTCCGAGCTTACCTCCGACCTCCAAATAATCTTCTCTCCGCAACCACAACCACAACCTTAAAGAAACCCAATCAATCCCACCAGACCAACATGTCTTTCTGGAGGTACGTTACCTCTCTCCTCCCTCCCCCATCTGTCCGCTTCAACCCTTCGATTGTTTACTAACAATGATAAAAACTACAGCTCATACAAAAACCTCTCCCCGCGCACCCGCCTCTTCTTCGGCGTCGGCCTGATGGCCTGGGCGGGCATCGGCATGACAGCGTCGCCGCAGGTCGAGTCGGCTTTGGGCATGGTGCCGACGGAGCAGGAAAAGGAGGAATTGGAGCGGAAGATGAATGTGAGGGTTGTGAGGGTGGATAAGGAGTGATGGAACTGTAAAGGCGCCGTCAAGGGACGGGTTTTAAAACGGTTAATTAGGTCTGAGGATGAGAGGGTCAGTGGAGTGGATCGGGGATATATCGACTGCCCTGGGGAAGGTTTTTCGTTGAGGCGAGGCCATACCGGCGAACGGCCCTGGAGTAACAACGCGTCCTTGCTACGACTTGGTACGGCATGCTCGGTATATGCTACGGACCGGGATTTTGTTCCCTCACACACGCCTCTACACGTGTCTTGCATGTTGCATACTTTGACATTTGTATAATGATACGACCACATGTTCAACTCACCTCAGTGATGGACTGTTCAACTTCTCCATTTCCAATGATACACACTCATTGAACCTCCCTAATCAACTGCTCATGCCACTCGCTCCTCGCTTTCAACACACACCGATACTCCACCGGCCTACTGATAATCCCCGGCTCAAAATCCACGTTCTGCGCCACCACCTCGCCCTGGCTGTTCCGCGGCTCGCTGATCGAAAACACAGCCAGCGTCTGCGCGATTGTGAGGAAGAGGAAGTTGTCAGCGAACAGACGGCCTGGGCAGATGCGTCGGCCGAAGCCATAGGCTAGTTCGCGTGGATCTGGTTCGGGGTTTTCGCCGAGGAAGCGGGATGGGTTGAATGTTGATGGATCGTGGTAGACGGAGGGGTCGTGAGTGAACGACCTTGAATTGTCAGTTTTTTTGTGATTCAATTGTAAATAAGGGAATAAACTCACCATATATTAGCCATTATAATAGCCTCCCTTGGAATCAAATACCCCTCAACAACCTCATCCGCATCCGCCTTGTGCGGCAGACCAAGCGGTGCAATCGGATGCCAGCGTAGGGTTTCCTTGACAATGGCATCCACGTATGGAAGTTCTGAGCGGTCTGATGCTGCTGGTAGTCTGTCTGAGCCGACTACGCGGTCGATTTCGTCCTGCGCTTGCTGTTGGACGTCGGGGTTGAGCATGAGGGCGAGAAAGTAGCATTTGATAGCAGACACGATCTGCCGTTGTCAGTATTTAAAGAGAATATACACACGTATATATATGATGGAATAAGTACCGTGTCATCCCCACCACCGTACAGCGCGAAACTCGTCCACCGTACCGCTTCTTCGTCCTCGCCAGCCTCGAGCGCATTCGACGTAAATGATGGCACATGCGTACCCGCCGCCATTTCTTGCTTTGTAAACGCAAAGCCGCGTCTGGTGGATTCCATGACTGTCTTGCGGAACTCGCGTGCGACGCGCTGGAATCCGGCGCCGGGGAACCATTCGGGGACGAATTTCACTGGAACCGGTTAACATCTTTGATATCGGAAATGGTTCAGGCGGGGGGTTACAGCAAGGAAGGACATCAACGATCCAGGATCCTGGCATAGCTGCTTGTGAGAATTCCATCAGTGCTCTGTCGGCCAGTTGGATGAGCGGATCGTGACCGTCGGGTGATGCTGAATAGCCATATGTCATTTTCAGGATTGCTGTTACAACCTCACTAAACTGTCTAGTCAGATATCATGTTATAGCTTGAGAGGAAGAATAATGGTGGTAATAGCACATACGTCCTGATATGCTCCCCAAACCGCTCCGGCTCTTCCAACAGCCTCAACAAGCATTTCCTCGACTCGGTCTCCTGCAGCCCATTAAACTGCGCAGCAGCTTTGCGTGAGCCGAGCACACGGCCGATGATCTTGCGGTATTCGTGGAAGAGAGGCGTGTTATCCTGGCTCGACAGCGTTTTCTCCCATCCGACTCTGTACAGATGTGTCAGTTGTCGAACAGGCAGACAGACAGAGTCAGCACGAACAGCTCATTGGCAAAGACA
The DNA here is from genome assembly GCA_037040535.1 of Talaromyces sp. P118-02. NCBI lineage: Eukaryota > Fungi > Ascomycota > Eurotiomycetes > Eurotiales > Trichocomaceae > Talaromyces > Talaromyces sp. P118-02. Next base: position 55,906 of record JAXQGY010000008.1, read on the forward strand.
AGACGCGGTCTGGACGAATGGTTTGCCGAGCGTTTCTCGAGAATTTCATGCGCCAGGTTTGCATCGTTGATGATGACCAGTTTCTGGTTCAGCACGGTGACGCAGCTGATCGGTCCTGTCGGGGTCTGTTAGTATAGCCCTAATTCGGGGAGAGTATAAGCCACACCGTATAGATCTTTATGCTTTGCCCAGTGTAGCCACTCTTTCTCTCCTGACCGAGGCAGGTCGAACAAATTACCAACGAGAAACTTTGGTGTTGGACCTGGTGGTAGCGGAGCGACAGGGGGTGTGACTGTCCTCTGGAGGATTCTGAAGATAAAGTATATGCCCAAAAGGGCAATTACCAAACCGACGGTATACAGCGCCATGTTGCTCGCTGGATCTATGGCAACGTTGTTGATTTAATTATGTGAGTGTAATAGGATGATCGAGTAAAGTTCATTTTGCATTTCTGTCTACTTGGAAGTTGAGGTTCATCCCTTTCGCTGCTGCCGCCCGAGAATGCTCAAGACAAAGAAGACAAAGAAGACAAAGAAACCTCGTCACACGGGATCAGTCACAATGGAACCAGCAGCCTTTCTTTCGCTCCTTTTTTTATTCCTATTTCTTTTTCAAATTCGAGTTATTAAATGCCATAATAAATGAATCCATTGATGGCACTGATTGATTGGGTTCCATGTTGCGGTGTTCGTACTCGATATATCTTGAGGGCTTGGCATGATTGATACGGAGTACATGTACCCATTATTTGGAAGTGCACCAGTTGACGTGTTATATGTATGTAGGGCTAAAACCCTTGAGACCGTTTATTGCTATACTGTACGTATGCCATAAAAATTATATGCGGCTCACTGGGGGCGAGAAAAGAAGAATTGACTTGACCCTCGTGGAATACATCTACTTCGGGCTAGTCTCCACCTTATACATACCAACAGCTTTTCCTCCGGTGCATGACAAAGAAACCAACCAGTAATTATTATTAATAACAATTAAATTATTGATAATCTGTTGCCAAGTAGTAGAAATTCCTAAAAGCTAATGACAACCAACAGCCAAAAACCAACAACACACGTCTTGGCACTTTTCAAATCCCAACTGCGGACACAGCCTCGCGAACGCGTGTATGTTTTAATCCGCAACCAATAAAAGTTTCCCTTCTTTCAACACCATAAAACGCGCCGTTGGGCTCTGCGATGTTTGGGCCATTGAGACCCCACGATTCCTAACCTGTGTGACATTGCTTTCGTTGGAAATTTTTGCGCGCCCTGGAGTCCGGATTCCCTTGTATATATTAGTTTGTTCTGGGTTTAAAGATACGTAGTGGATACTAGGGTTTACAGCCACCACAGTTCTGCCAATAATAACGCTCTGTTGCAAAAAAATTCCAGTCGATTTAACCTGATTTGGGCTTAACGCTCGGCATGGACTGCCGCATAGTTTCGCTCGCTCTATATTTACCTGCCCGGATCTGCATTGTAAATAGTAAGTACGCACCAGCTCGTAAGTGGGGATACGGCTGGTTCAGAATCAATTGATCCTCAAGGATTATTCAATGTTGTTTGAGTCTAAAATAAGAATTGGCCCTAGACCCAGTTTCGGTCATTTTCGCCGCTGTACTGAGTCCTGACACCTTACTCCACACACGGAACTCGGTACTCTCCGCTTGGATATATGATCACCAACGTTGACTATAGCTAGTGGCTCTAGCCAAGGCTAAGCTCGCTTAGGTGACTTCCTACTAACAATAGTGCCATTGTTGGAATCTTGTTTATTCTCTTCTGCTCACCGTTCTTGCCTTGCGGCAACTTTTCCATTGCCGCACCAGACTGTAGTGAATATTTCACTCACCTGACTACGTAGTATTTCTAGAGAATCACAGTTATTTCGTACTACCTTTGGTTGATTTCCCATTACTTTTTAGGTATTACTTGTTGAAGGGTGAAACCGCGTATATTTTACAAGATCAATCGATGTTGATAGTAGCTGGTATAAAATTCATATAAAGGTCATATACAATCAATATAAATGCCAATTCCCACAGTTCAGTAATCAAATTGCGAACTTTTCTTCCATATCGTTCATCCTTTGTATAGCATCCTGAACGAATTCTTCATCGGCGTCGACGGATAGTTTCACCCACCATTTATGATGAAGTGATCGCACATCCTCATCATACGCGGGATTGAGCTGTGTAATTGCGTTCCAATAAGTACCAAGGTCCTGCCACGGCATCTGCCCATCCGTTCGATGCGCAAAGTTCAACAGATTCTGCTCTGGGTAATCCATCTTGAAGGCACCAGGGTGGTCCAACAGCGAAAGATAGTACTCAAACATCTCCTCGGAGGGGGACACGACGAAGAACCCGGCGTTCATGTAGTTGTCTAGTTCGTAAAATGTTTCGTTCTCCGGTGGTTTCTTGTTCTTTTCTATCCAACGATCGTGAATACCAGCGATCATGTATTTTTGTGGCGGCGTGACAGATATGTTAGCCGCTGGTGTGTTCATGGTTGCATTGATGAATTCCGGCGAGACAGGGAGGGTGTCTTGTATCTCAGTGGCTGGTATCGAGAATATTTCATCCATCGGATGCAGTATCACCGTGTCGGCATCGACGAATACAACTTTCTCGTACTCAGTCAACCTCCAGAGATTCAACTTCGACAAAACCGCGTCCCATCGAGCCGTCTTTGTGTGAATCCAGTCTCGCTGGACGTCTTCAACCGGGATGACTGTTGCGCCGCCGTGGCGGAGAATGTCTTGTTTTTCCTGCTCAACGTCCTTGGTCACCAAGACAAGGAACGGGGTGCCATCTCGGGCTCGGGTTCGCGGGTCGTGGATCAGTTGGTAGCTCAGGAGTTTCACGGCGGTGAAGTATTTCTCGGAGTCAGTTCCATTGTACCCTGACAAGAAGGTTGCAAAGGCATATTTGGACGTCGAGGAAGCGTCGTGGTAGTCTTTCTGGGCGACGAACTCCTCATGGGAGACGGCTTCCTGGAGAGGGCGGCTCGAATAGTATCGTGTGCTGGTTAGCCATAGAAAAGAGAGAATTAGCACCAAGAGTGGCGTAATAATCACGGCTTTGATGGCCCATGGCTCTCGGAAAGGATACATAATAAGAATTTTCAAGGATTAAAGGCAGGAAAGGCAGGAAAGGCTTGCTCATCCAGGTCAGTATCGACAGTCGGAGAAAGTGTGATATCAACACAATATATACACCTTCAGTAAACATCTCAACAGTCTTGATAGCCATGTGAGACACACATTCCATCCATTCAGTAGTTCGGACTTACCGGTTGGTTCCATCGGGCCCGCCTTGACACATAGTGCCAGGCTTTAGCATGGGGGGTTAAACTTTTTCGACGCACAATCTGCAGTTCGTCCGACCTGCCCCATTCTGTCAAGCATGCTTCATGTTATGTACTATGCCAAGTTCGGTATATCGGTGCATATACGCGACCATTGAGAACAGAGTGTTTGTCCACTTCCAATATGATACTGCAGTTTTCTATTTGATTGGCTGATATTATTTTTAATAGGTTGAATAATCCACTGGTTAGTATTCACATCATGGTATATATCAAGTTTCAAGCTTATTTCATACAATATGGTACGAAAGTGAGGGTGTAATAGGTGCAAGAAGTGAGTAGATACCCGGAGCCGTCATAGTTTCTTTTTCTTTATTTTTAGTTTCATAGTAAAAGCTTAGGGCTACAAAAAAAGCATTATTCCTGTAAGCATAAGCATCTAAAATTTGCTAAGCTCATGTAGGAAAAGCATGATTCCGGCGATACGATGTCAAAAAATATGGTTGCCTGCGAGAAGGCGCAGCAGCATCATCATCTTCAAATATTTGCGCGCTTAGCGTCGCACTCTGCAACTACTGGTGAAAACAAGATCTTGGCGTTGGTTTCATGTTTTCTTTTCTACAATTGACTTTGAAGATTATTAATTATGTCAATACATAAATTTTATTTGAGACATGCAGCTACATCATGTGTACATGTAGTTCGTTCGAGTTGATAAAATTAGCAACAACCTCATAAGTATACACTCTTGATGCTCCTGGGGCGGTTTCAATAACTACTGAATGTCGCTTAAAAATATTTCCATAATATAGAATAAAAATTTTCATAAAAAAATCAATAATGTTGAGAGAAACTCGTGCTCGTTGAAGGCTTGAGACTCGACTCGGGAGACGGAGGGTTCATGTGGCTTGCCCTAACTGACAGTTAGTGACCAAGTAATAGAGGAAGGAAATTCTTCCAGTTAGGGATGTCTACATTTTTTTAAAAAAGTAAATAGTCTCCCACTAACGGTGATTCGTCAATCAGAAAAGAGAACCGAGTCGGAAGTCGCTGTTAACCTGGGGCTATTCTGGCACGGACGCAACTGCATTGGGTTTTGTGCCCTACCTGTTCGTATGGTATGACTCGTCACAATCCTTACTTCCTAATATTTTCGACTTTTTGAGAAAACAGGCGATTTCTCAGGGTGCCGAAATTGTTTTACCTGTATGCCAAGGCCAATCGATTGTTACAATCTGGAGAAAATGCTGTTGACATCAATCCTGATTTATCAATACGTGCCCTTGAAATTCTTCTGTTTTATATAGTTTCCATACTACCGTATATGCAAAGCTGCTAAATGTAATTGATGCGAGAAGATTTTTGTTTGTGACTTCTTTCAAACCCATACACATTTTTCAATTTCAAAGCATCGAGCAACCAACATTGGAAGATTCTCAAAGAAGAAAAAAAAGAGAAAGACTAACTGGGCAATCAGTTCTCTCATCGATACTCAGACCGTGTGAAATATTTGAAGTTCGTTTGCCAAAGTTTACAGCTTCAACATCCTAGTTATTTGCCACTCTTTCTCTTACCCTCATCCGAAGGCCTCCTTTTACGCCCTACTCAGAAGACTATAGTTGCGTATCCATCGTCAGGGACCAACTATGTATACTATACGCCATACCAGGTATGTTGTTGAAAGCCTCTTTTTCTGCTGGGAGAATGCTAATTAAAGTATATAGTTGGACATTTTGTCGACACGAATTGTCGAAGATGCACATGTTAGTCTTATAGAGGCTACAAAGGCAACAGTTATAGTCACCTCTTCAAACTCCCGGGGAATGGGCGAAAAGGTCTCCAAGCGAACTGGTGTCACTATACTCTCAATTGAATCAGTTCCGGATATCAGCTCTCCTGAAGCCATTTCTGCTCATTTGATGCGCTCGTTCATAAGGGCGTACGCCTCGTCTCGCACTACGGAGCAAGTGAGGTCGGCCAATTGATGACCTCATTTCGTGACCGCTCCGATCTAAACTGGGACTACGTTCGTCCAGGCCCTAACCTGCTGCCGTATATTCGCTGGGAGGAGCAGCCTGGGATGCCGGGGATTTATGAAATCTCTGTATTGGACGGTTGGCCTTCCAAAGTTGACAGTAATCGTCCCGACAATTCCTACGCCACCAAGGACCTGTTTGAGAAACATCCAACTATCCCAAATGCATGGAGATATTACGCAAGATTGGATGATACATTGGTCCTGGGGAATGGCGAGAAAGCCAATCCATTGACGATCGAAGGTGTCGTGCGCAAAAGCCCTAATGTCAGTGAAGCGATTGCCTTTGGTAACACCAAACCTCGCGTTGGGATTTTTGTAATTCCGTCAGAGAAATCCCCCTTCCAGACAGATGATGAGCTGGTCGATGCTATTTTCCCAGACATCGAGAAGTGCAATGCCGAATCCCCTGCTTACGCTAAAATCTCCCGGGACATGACATTTGTATTGCCCAAGGATACAGTGTACCGAAAAACAGACAAGGGGACTATGATAAGGCATGTCTTTTACAAAGACTTTGCAGAGGAAATTAATAAGATCTACGATACTCCTGATGACATGGGAGATCGGGTTCTTGAGGGCGAAGAGCTTCTTCGCTTTCTCAATGATAGTCTTCTCGAGATCGCCCCCGCCCTTGATTCTTCCACCTTGGGATCAACCACCGATGTGTTCAGCATGGGGGTTGATAGTTTGCAAGCAATCCGTCTTCGTCGTGCCATTGTCCGCACCCTTGATGTTGGTGGTCAGAAACTTTCCCAAAATTTTGTTTTTGAGAACCCATCCCTACAAACCATGGCTAATGAAATCACTCGTTTACGGTTGGGGAAAGAATCAAAAATGAAAATACCTGTGGAGGAAAAAATGCAGAGACTGATTGAAACATATGGGAATACGTTTAAGACACATGTTCCGGTTCCACGAGAGGCAGATGGCCAACACATCCTCTTAACTGGTGCTACCGGATCTTTGGGTGCTCACATCGCTGCCCAGCTGACCCAATCTGACAGCGTCCGCAAAATCTACTGTCTTATAAGAGCAAAGTCTCTTGAATCTGCTCGCCGACGCCTAACCCAAAGTCTGCGCGAACGCATGTTGTTATACGATTTGACCCCTGCTGCAAAAAAGAAAATTATCGCTCTGCCATGTGACTTGGCAGATACAACTAGCCTGGGGCTCGGTGATGACATGTTTATCCAGCTGAAGAGATCTGTCACTCATGTGATTCATTGTGCTTGGTCGGTTAATTTCAACTGGGCTCTAGAGAGTTTCGAGAAGAGCTGTATTGCAGCCACTCGCAATCTACTGGATTTCTGTTTAAGCGTTGAAGGTCCTTGCCCTGCTTCTTTCGCTTTTTGCTCATCCACTAGTACCGTTGGCCGTACTCCTGGAAACTGGGTGCGTGAAGCATTGCCCGAGTCGCTCAGTTACGCTCAGAACATGGGATACTCCCAGTCCAAACTAGTGACAGAGAACATTGTCATTCGTGCTGCCCATCAAACCGGTATGACGGCACGGGTCTTGCGTTCTGGGCAGATAGCTGCAGATTCAACTCACGGTATATGGAATGCGAGCGAGGCAATCCCGATGATGGTCCAAACGGCAAAGACTATCAAGGCCCTTCCCGTGCTTGATGACATCCTCTCCTGGACACCAGTTGACGTGATGGCTGCCAGTATAATTGAGCTTAGTCTAGCCTCTGTTGCAGGGGAGGTGATGAATGTCACAAACCCAAGGCTAAGCCACTGGTCCCTAGATCTCCTCCCTCTCCTGCGAAAAGCCGGTCTTGAATTCGAAGAGCTCCCCAGGCAAGCCTGGCTCCAACGTCTGCGTGAGTCCAACTCGGATCCGGAGGTTAACCCTCCCATCAAACTAGTCGAATTCTTTGCTTCCAAGTACGGTCACAACAGCGTTGATCGGACTCTATTATACGACACAAAAAAGGCACAAGCTGCCTCCCCGTCCCTCACAAACACACCATGCTTAAACAGCACGCTCACGTCCAGGTTCATCACCTACTGGACTTCGCAATGTTGGATCAAAGCACCAGCTGCTTCGCCACCCCGCGAAGTAATCTTCCTCATCGGCCCCAGCAAAAGCACTGCCGCACAAGCCCTTTCTTCGCGATTAGACATCCCAACCATCGAAGGCGATAAGCTACAGCCTCCTCTGGCACGGCAGAAAATGGCTAATAACTTGCCCCTACATGAGTCGGAGCGCTGGGACTGGCTAGTCCATATCCGTGGAGTGGTAATGGACCGGATACTGAACTCTGCTGCGCCAGTTCTGGCTGTAACGTGTTCAGCTTTACGCGCTGGTGACCGTGATGAGCTGCGTCGGCTTGAGCAGCTTCTAGATATCCCTGTAGCTGTTACATTTCTGTTATTACTCACTTCAGATGGAGAAGAGACACTGGCGGAGAAAGATGCTGCTAGGGTACATTATAGGAAATCTTTCATGATTAACTCGCAGCTTGAACTACTTGAAGACCCATTTCATGAACGTGATGTTATTTTAGTGGATTCTCGCCAAAAAAAGGAGGATATGTTGGGTGATGTTGTGCAGATAGTCCAGAGCATCTTGGAAGCATAGGTTTAGCCCTCTTGGCATGCATTGTTGTTATCGGTAATAAGTCCGTTTGGCCAACTTCAATTGAATCAATACAATGTGTGTGACGTAGCGCTCATATTAGTAGAACATATGTTCAGATAAGGTTTGTGTAGAAAGTGTGGATGAAAATCGGAACTTGAAGGGGTCCGGGAAAATTGCAGTATAAAAACAGACACGAAAATTTCAAATTGCACATTGCCCAATCGGGCGGCCCGTCATTTTTTGCACTTTGCAGTCCGCGGATCCTCTCAGACCACGTTCGCTCTGCCGACGTCTTCCCGCCGCAACTTGCCTCTGCGGAAACACCTCATCCTCGCGCAAACCCACCAATTCCTCGCTGCGACTCGACTCCGACCTCTGACAACCGGCTTACTCGACTCTTTGCGGCATCCCTACCGCCCATCATGAGTGCCAGCAAGGCGCAGTCTCAAAAGATTTTTGAGAAATTAAAGACCAAGCCGGCGAACAAAGTGCGCTGCCCCGCGACCCCTTATGACATCTGTTCACATCCACTAACTCTCGCGCTCTTTCTTCTAGCTATGCTTTGACTGCAACTCCAAAAATCCGACCTGGTCGTCGGTGCCCTTTGGCATCTACCTGTGTCTGGATTGCTCGTCCCATCACCGAAACCTCGGTGTCCACATTTCCTTCGTTCGCTCGACGACTCTAGACCGTATGGAACCGGCTTTCGCAAATATCATATATGTGACTAACCGGTTGATCTGTGTATAGAATGGCAATGGGAGCAACTTCGAATGATGAAAATGGGTGGCAACGAGTCCGCCACAAAGTTCTTCCAGTCGCACGGAGGCTCGGCGGCGTTGGCCAGCAAAGACCCAAAGGTCAAATATGGATCGACCGCTGCTACCAAGTATAAGGAAGAACTCAAGCGAAGGGCTGCTTTGGACGCAAAGGAGTGAGTGAATATTTGCCTCATGGCTTACAGCGCGGTTTATTAATCGCATTCAAGGTTTCCTGGAGAGGTTGTTATCAACGATGTCTCTGGCACCCCCGGTGATGGCGCCGAAACCCCGGCCGGTGAACCCCAGGATGACTTCTTTTCTTCGTGGGATAAGCCCGCTATTAAACGCCCCAGTAACCCTCCGTCGCGAGTCGGAACACCCTCGAATGGCAGCCGCACTGCGTCCCCTTTCTTGAACGCCGGCACGAACGCAAATGGAACACGGCCGAAGTCACCTCTTACGGGCGACAAGGACAGCTCGTCGCCTCCTCCTACCGCAGTACGGGCAGGTAACGTTGTTCGAAAGGGTCCTACAGGCGCTGGCGCCAAGAAGGGTAGCATTTTGAGTTCCAAGAAAACGCAAAAGCTGGGCGCCAAAAAGGTAACCAGCGCCGATGTCATCGACTTTGACGAGGCGGAACGCAAGGCTAAGGAGGAGGCTGAGCGTATAGAAAAGCTTGGATACGATCCAGAGGCCGAACAAGCTGAGGCGGAAGCCAAAGAAAAGGCAACCGCCAGCAAAATCGCATCTCCTACTCCTATCAGCCCTAACCGGGCTACCTTTGGCGCCACAAGCAAGGCTCCCGAGAGAAGCTCCGCCGATGTGGAACGTCTTGGTATGGGAATTGGGCGTCTAGGGTTCGGACAAGTGTCTAAGCCGGCTATCGCGAAGAAGCCGGGATTCGGTGCCGTTGCACCCCAACGCTCGGCTGCTGATGGTAAGTTAACACTTTGAGAATGAAGCCATTCGTGCATATGCTTATATCTTCAAAAGACGCCGAGTTGGAACAAACAAGGACCCGATTTGGTACCCAGAAGGGTATTTCCTCGGACGAATTCTTCGGTCGTGATTCATTCGACCCTGCAGCACAGTCCGAAGCCAAGTCCCGCTTGCAAAACTTTGAGGGCGCCAGCGCCATCTCTAGCAACGCATACTTTGGTCGCGCCGAAGAGGACTACCCTCCTATTGACGACGGTTATGGTGACATTGAGACCGCCGCCAAGGACTTTGTTCGCCGCTTCGGCGTCACCGCTGGTGATGATTTGGAAAACTTGACGCAGGTACTAGGCGATGGCGCCACTAAATTGCAAGGTATGCTCTACAATTTTGCATTGGTTTATTCATGACTGACTTTGTTTTCCCAGGCGCCATCCGCAGCTATCTGAACAGCTAGATGATTTCACGAGTTTCAAACGATACCAATGTTTGCGGCGTAATGCTATTTCCATTCGGTCAGTCGCACATTTGCAGCACAAGGTGCTGCTGGGTGTATTATTTGTGTCGGTTTGGTTGTATCAGATTGCTGGTTGCATTTTCTTCTCTTTTTTTTCTTTCGATAGGCCAAGTAGAGTTTTTGCTATTAATTGAATATAACTAGCGTATTAGCATAATGCTTTTTATTTTATATCCTAATATGCTGAAGTAAACCAAAACTCCCTGTTGAAAGGGACCTAGCGGTCAAAAAAGGTCTATGATAAATAGTTACAAACAAGTCGTTCAGATCCGGTAAATAGCATCGGCCATCTTGGCGACTTGGCTCATTTCCTTGACATCGTGTACTCGTACAATATCAGCACCATTAGCAATACTGGCCGTCACTGCTGCTGCAGTCCCCCAGACGCGGTCACTCGCTTTCTCGACACCGGTGATGTGGCCAATGTAGGCTTTCCGACTGGTACCTATCAACCAGGGGAAGTTATCCAGCCCTTCGACACCAGTGCTCAACTCTGAGAGCCGGCGCAGGAGATCAACATTTTGGTCCCCGATCTTTGCAAACCCAAGACCCGGGTCAAGAATAATTCGCCATCGCCGAACGCCTGCATCCTCAGCGGCCCGAACGCGCTCCAGCAGTTCGGCGCCAACGTCTTGAACGAGTCCGTTGGGATACTTGTTTAGCTTGTTCATCGTCGACGGCTCGCCGCGCATGTGCATGAGGATGACCGATTTGCCCGTTTTTGCCATGGTGGACAACATATCCGGGTCAAGTAGGCCTGCGGATACATCATTGATGATGTCTGCGCCGGCAGCACAGGCTTCTGCGGCTACTCGTGCGTGGTATGTGTCAATGCTGATGGCGATTTTGTCTGCTTCCGGTAATGAGCGGATGTGTTTGATGGCGGGGATGACGCGAGAGAGTTCTTCTTCCTCGCCGACTTTGGTGGCGGTGGGGCGTGTGCTTTCTCCGCCAATGTCAATGATGGTTGCGCCAGCTGAGATGAATTCGCGGATGGTGGTTGTTAGTTTCGATAGATTTTCAGTGGTGTGGAAGTGCTGGCCGCCGTCGGAGAAAGAGTCTGGTGTGACGTTTAAAATGGCCATTACAGCCGTTTTTCTCTTCGAGTCGGATGGGGTTAGAGGCTGGGCGTGAGGTGAGGTTGGAGTAGTGACAATGGGGACTGTGTCTGATGGAGGCAGAGAATTGAGGGCAGACAAGTAAGTGAGGTTCATTCCGGGTAAAGGAACTCTTTCATGAGGAACCAATCTAGAGCATAGCAATCAGTTAAAAAGATAATGGTTTGATTCAGTGAGAGCCTTTTATACTCACTGACAGAGTGGCCGAAGGACAAATTCGCGTTCCAGCATAAGTTTATGTGGAATGTTCAGCCGCGGATGTGAAATTGTTTCATTGTCGTATAGAAGAATATCGAGGTCGATATTACGAGGTCCTTTCTCGATGATTTTCTGTCTCCCCATGCCATTCTCAATTTCCTGCAAGGTATCTAGCAATTCTATTGGGCCGAGAGTTGTCTCAATCTGGAAATGGTCAGTTTCATAGTTCAATTTAACTTGATCAAGATTCGTAACACACCTCGCAAGCGCCATTGAGGAACAGGTCCTGCTCGAGGACGTACATTGGCGACGTCTGGAAGAGTGAACTCGTTCTTTTGATCTTAATACCGGCTCGCTCCATCTCGAGACACGCTCGCTCAATCATAGCTATGCGGTCGCCCTGGTTGCTTCCCAGAGCTATATAAGCCTTATGGATATGTTTCCCTGTGGAGGAATGAGTCCTCTCTTCAGCCTGAGTGGCGAGCGTTCTGGTTAAAGGAAGAACCATCTTTGACCAATTTCCAAATGAACTTTTGCCTGAGACACTGGTACCACCAGCCGGTGCCTTAATGACTGGCGTAGGTTGGTGACGTCTATAGTTCCCTGCTCAGAATGAAAATTACCCGTCAATATATGTGGCACACATTGCCACGGGTGGCGTTGGCAAATTTTCATATTATTCAAAAAAAGATTTAAATCACATCGCATAGGATAATAACTGTGTTTAGGAGACCGTACATGTATGAAGACTATCGATTCGGTTAGAATTCACTACATAGAACGGCCTTGAAATAAGATGTACCTTTTGCGATGAGATTTTGGGGATGGCGTCGGATGTTCCGAACCAGCAGGATACAGTCGTGGCGCGAGGTTTATCCTCGATACGCCAATATCGAAGTTCCTAGCTCTTCTGCAGACTATCCAACCGCGATTCGAGCAGGCATTCGCAATGCTGGCCGCCATGCTTCAACAGCTGCAGCTTTTTCTTGCGCAATGGTGATTGGCTCTAGGCAGAACGGCCGCATCAGGTGACATAGATTATGTAAGGAGGATTTCACGTGATGTTGTTTATTAATCATGGTAAATACGCTGTAAATTACGGCGGGTGTGTATTTTTGCACATGTCCATGGGCAGTGGGAGAGCGAACAGATGTATTCCAAGCACAAAACTGCACATTATGTGTAATAGTTTAATTTATCTATTAATGTATTCTCCTCTCGAGTGGGTTCCTCAGCGCTCTGACTTGTCACGTAGAATGTTGAGTTTCCCAATGTGACCGAAGGGACGGCTTCCCCAGTTTTACCCCACAGCGTCAGACTTGCCGAGGCTTTCGCTGAGGCAACGCCTCGGTCGTTTCTCTGTTCTTAAGGCGTCCTTCCACGCAACCTGTTGACCGAGATCCTTTCATCTGTAATAATACCCATCGCTGTTCACTACCTACCTGCACTTGATTCCTCTTTTTCGCAAGTTTCTTTGAAGTATCACACACATCATGGCTTCACCACGTGAGTTATCCTACCTACACCGCGTCCAAGAGGACAGAAACACATGCTAACACCGACCCGTGATCCAGAGCAACTTCGCACTCCCATCACGGACCTCTTGAAGATCAACCACCCAGTTCTCCTCGCTGGTATGAACGTGGCTGCTGGCCCCAAGCTGGCTGCCGCTGTCACGAACGCTGGTGGTCTCGGTGTCATCGGTGGTGTTGGCTACACCCCAGAAATGCTCAAGGAGCAGATTGCCGAACTCAAGGGCTTTTTGAACGATAAGAACGCACCATTCGGTGTTGACTTGCTCCTTCCCCAGGTTGGTGGCAATGCACGAAAGACCAAGTATGCTACCAAAAAATATGCGCAGTGCTTTCAAAGATTAGCTTCCAGAGACTAACCAGTTTTTTTTTTTTTTTTTTTTTTTTTCCAGCCATGATTACACTCACGGAAAGCTCGATGCGCTCGTTGATATCATTATTGAAAGCGGCGCCCGACTGTTTGTCTGCGCTGTCGGTGTCCCTCCCCGCGCCGTCGTGGAAAAGCTTCACAAGGCCGGCGTGCTCTACATGAACATGATCGGACACCCCAAGCACGTGAAGAAGTGCCTCGACCTTGGTGCTGACATTATCTGCGCCCAAGGTGGTGAGGGTGGTGGTCACACTGGCGATGTCCCAACCACAGTCCTGATCCCTACCGTGGCCAAGTTGGTCCAGGGCCACAAGAGCCCACTCACTGGCACGCCCGTGCAGGTTGTTGCTGCCGGTGGTCTCTTCAGCGGCCAGTCCGTTGCTGCTGCTCTCATGCTCGGCGCTTCCGCCGTGTGGGTTGGAACTCGCTTCATCCTGTGTGACGAGGCTGGTGCCCCCGAAGCTCACAAGGAGGCTGTTCAGACTGCCGGCTTTGACGACAATGTCCGCACTATCATCTTCACTGTACGTTGACTATACCCTTTCCACTTTTCCTAAAACACTTACTAATACGCCTCTTTTCAGGGTCGCCCCATGCGTGTGCGCAACAACGCATACATCCAGAACTGGGAAGAGAACCGATCCCAGGAAATCAAGGATCTCACAGCCAAGGGTATTGTTCCCGTAGAGCACGACTTTGAGAACCTTCCTGATGATGTTGATGACGACGTTCTTGACAACGCTCGCCCCTACCTGATGGGCAAGGTGTCTGCTGTCGTCAATGAAAAGAAGCCGGCTAAGGCCATCGTGGACGAACTGGTTACTGATGCTGTTGCATGGCTGCAGAAGGGTAACAAGTTGATTTCCAAGCTGTAGATAAAAATGTTTGATGCGTTTTATAATTACCATGTGAATATTACTATATTTATTGTTATTCCTGAATGAAACACTAAAGCCCGACATGTGCTAGACTTTATAGCTTTGATGAGTTTGATAACTCAAACGGTCGAGTCGACTGAGAATCTTAGTACTACTGATTGAAGGAAAGTCTTCAAACTCCTCAAGAACCACCCCTAATTCTTAATTCGAAGCAAGTTGAAAATTGAAGGTTGAAGGTTGATTGTATTTTTTTTGTTTGTTACCGCGGACATTCAATAACATGCCACACAAAACGAACCGAGTTCCCAATCCATAGAATCCGCACTTTTCATGACACCGAGGTATTAAAAAAACAACAATTAAATGGGAAACACCATCGAGCTCATAACTCTGCCACCAGCCTGCGGGATCCAAACTCGTCGGTTGCGGATAAGACCATTTCTAAATCGCACAAGATTGTCGTTTTGTTTTCTTTTGTTGTTTTGACTGAGCGAGTTGCGAATGGACGCAGGGCGTTGATTCGGATGTTTTGATGGATTGTTGCGTTGTATCTATCGGTACTTGACGAAGCCAATGTCTGTGGACTTTTCACGGAAGCACTGCGCGATAGCAAGTCAATATTTATTCTTTTTTTTTCCATTACCAATTACAAAGGGAAACCAACCTGACGGCAGACCAAGAGACCGTACTTGCGGATAAGACCGGCCTTGTGAGCGCAGACACGGCTAAGAAGAAAATGTCATGTTAGCGAATGTGTTCGTCAAATTCCATGTTGATTTGTCCATTTCGAATTCTCCTTTCTTCCTTGTCTTTTCTCTCTGAAAAAAACGACATGTATTTTTCCGAGCCAGGAATTTCCCAGCGAACATTGTTTGTATCCCCCTTCTCCAGACAAATGGCGGACAGAAATAGAGATAAAAGACGGTCTCTTACCATTGACGGCTGCCCTTGCCGTATGTGCGGGGGCGGCTGTACCAAACGGACTCGTGCGACATCTTGACGTGAATTTGCAGAAGCTGGGAATCTGCGGGTTGAGGGTTGGGCGACGGTGCTGGTGGTGAGTTGAAAGGGTCGACGTGGTGAGTGCGTTTCGTATCCAAAGATCCCGATCGACTTGTGTGGCCGGCCGTCGGAGGCTTGGCGCCGGATTCGCGATTTAGCGAGACTAGGCTGTTTTGGGGTTTAAGCGCTATCACGTGATTTATTGCGGGATTATGTAAGGGGCAAGGGCCGAACCCTACGATTACTATTTTCGGATATTTTGTTGAGCCCCATCTTGACAGGAGTGGACCGTTGACTACATACGCATCAATTGATATCAATTGATAGTGTCCAACATTTGAACCTGGTAAATAATAGCTGCATGGCGATATGAATTTAATGTTAGAGCTATTCCAAATTATCCCCGAACGATAATATTGAAAATCAAGACAAGAAACGTGGATATATATATATACATACATCACTGGATATACCCTCGGCTTGTACAACGTTTGAACATTTTAAAAATTGAAGCAATTCATTGTTAACACCGCGCCATTTAAACTCTAGATTATTATTTAAGCAGTACATATACATATTAAGACAAAAGAGATTCTTGTAGTTGACGTTGTGCATGTGCTCGTAAACCTGCTTTCATTTTGTTGCATTAACTCGGGATTAACTACTGCAGATTACGCCTCCAGTTAGCAGCGATCGCAGCAGTGAGGAAATAAAAATCAACATCAATTGATTTTCACATATATATTTCAAAGATTATATTATTATCGATAAAATGAAGGTTGCTCGAGACGGTTGATGACAAAATCCCTCGGCTGCAAAAGGGTATAACCATCGCTCCATTTTTGGCTACTGCTTCAGATATCCAAGCAGAAAATAGGAACTCGTACTCGTATTTACACCTAGATAATATTTTACCTGTCCCAGACATGAATCGCATCACACTTGGCATATAATCGATTGTCAGCTGGCCTCGACGTGGCAATATCCTTACGGAAATCTTATCTACAGATGCTCGAGGTAACAGACTCGAATTAGAGGCAAGCACAATGAGAAGCATACGGGTTACTGCTGTAACCTCTTGAAAACAGTCAATTTTCTGCGGGGAAAAGGCATCACCACTTGTTGTTAAACAAACCCTATTCACTTCGTCCTTGAAACATTGATTTATAAATTTATAGAGAAGAACAATATCCTATTAATTACGAGGTTGAAGAGTTGCATTAAAATCAAGATGAGACGCAATTGTAAAAAACCCCCCCAAAATAACAACAACAACAACAACAATATTGCAGTAAGGTTCAAACTACACGCTGATTGTTTTGTTGTTATGCTCTCTTCTTTCCTTCGGGAAATATTCAAAGACGATCTTATCTGATCGCGTTCTCATTTACACTATCCTGTGTTTCTCTCGGAGCCGGCCGCTCGAGAGGCGACATGTGTTCGGAGTATCTCGGTCGCATAAATGCCAGAAACCCTAAGCAAGTCCATTTTTGAGGCACGATGCATATCGTGACGTCGATCCAATTCCATGATTATAAGCTGTTTGAAATTAGTATGGGGACTATTGCATTACCAATTCATATTACTTGTTCCTGCATATGGAGATGTACCACCCCCAACATGGGCACTTGCGAGATAGCGAAGATCATCTACCTGACGGACCATGTAGATCCAAGTTCGGAGCATGCATCAATCAATGCACTAGTAGTACTTATGCGGGCCATCTCCGTATATCCCATCAATTATTATGATTACCCCGGACTATTGGAAAGCGCCGGTGGGAGGGTTCTTCGGGGGGCTCCGTCCTCCAGCTCGTCAGGGTCCGCCCCGGATCACTGATTGGCAAATCGGCTGCAGCAGGGCCTGTGATCGTTCCGAGATCTGATCGATCTTATCGTGTGAAATATATCTGAACAGTTTTACAGTACATACTACATAATTGTTAAAAATATAGTCGATCGCGTGGGGGAGACACTCAATAATACCGACTCAGTAGTAGTTGCCAAAAACGGCAGTATGGAATCAATGTCCCCAAAGGGAAATTTGGGGCTCGGTGGAGATCACGTGCGCAGAGGACGGAACACTCAAAACACGGGAACCGCACGTGATGATTTTTGTACTAGTACGTAATAATTATTATTAGTATTGCTGATTACATACGGAGTACTTGAAACGAAGCGCGTTGGATTTGCCAGTGCCATGCATGGACCACCGCTATCACACTAGTGTCGGCATTTATAGCAGCGGAAACATCCAGATTCTAGAAGCCCCGGAGGCGGAAGAACACCACATTGACATATCGCATAATTAGTTTGTATCTACGTGTCATTCATCCAGTTACAAACATGCAATACTAAGATGAACGACAATCAGTGCCAGGGGCGGAAGCGGCCGAAAGGGTGATATGGCTGTTATTCTCGTCCTGTCAGGGCCGTTGTTATCAGTCGCTAAGAGCGCGCACTCGGCTTCGCGGCTTCTGATTTGGGCGTCCTTATCAGTGCCCCACCCAGAAGAAAACTTAGTGGGTCCAACCAGCCAATGGGAGCGCGTGGTCTATCGTTGATCCGGGTCCGGCCGCGCTGATAGGCGGAAGTTAGGGCGGGTGGGCCGCTGCCCACGCGAGCAGGGCCCGCCCGCGATGAGACGTGACATTGGGCCAGTTCGCCAACCAGATCGCGCCTGCTGATACTGATAGTGACCTTCCTGTGGGCTCCTTCCTCGTGGGGCGCGCAGATATCGGACGGACCGAACACGGCCAGAAATTGTCTTGTGCGCCTTAATTAGTTAATTTTTTTTCGTTCAATTATAAGACGCGTCCTGCCCTCTAGATGCTCCATCTCAACCCTCCATCCAGGACGGCCAGTGTCGGCAGCATGTGCCTTGGGTTCTTATAAACCAGACTTGATCGATCATCTGTTGTTGGCTGCTAGTTCCTAGTGCGACCGCCCTTGCCGATTCCGATTTATATCTGACCTTTGCCACCATGGTCAGTAGCGACGGTCCCGACGTGGAGAAGCACGCCGGCGTGACGAATCTTCTCTACGAAGACAACAGCGGAGCTGTCGCGGGCGAGAGCTTCGAGTATGGCGACTCTGTCTATGCCAAGCTGCAGCGTTTCGCTGGAAAGCTGAATGTCGAGCAGCGAGGTATCGAGCGTGTGCCCGAGGATGAGCGGACGGACACTTCGTATTTGAATATTGGCAGTATGGTACGTCTAAATTTGCGTCTTCTCTATTCTGATTCCTTGAAATGTAAATATAGCGTTCAATTGATGCTAACGGTTGCAGTGGTTCTCTGCCAATATGGTCGTCGCCTCGTTCGCAATCGGCGTCCTCGGAAAATCGCTCTTTTATGTTGGTTTCACCGACGGTATCTTGACAGTCCTGTTCTTCAACTTCCTGGGAGCCTCGACCGTCTGCTTCTTCTCCATCTTCGGTGCCCAATTTGGTCTTCGTCAAATGGTTGTTTCTCGCTTCTGGTTCGGCTGGTGGGGAGTGAAATTGAGTATGAGCACATGCCATAGCAAAGCTCCATTGAAGACAACGCGCTGACACTGATTTTTCTCTTTTCAAGTTGCAATATTCAACATTCTGGCTTGTATCGGTTGGTCGTCTGCCAATATGATTGTCGGCGCCCAATTGATTAATGCCGTCAACACCGATGTCCCCGGATTTGTCGGAATTATCATCATTTCACTCTGCACCATGGCCGTGACCTTCTTTGGTTATAAGGTAGTCCATATGTACGAGCTTTGGAGTGGAATTCCGACTTTCATCGTCTTCTTGATTGTGCTGGGTGTCTTTGCTCATTCAGGGGCCTTTGTGAACATCCCTATGGGTGTCGGTACTTCCGAACTGGGCGGCGTTCTTTCTTTCGGATCAACGGTATATGGCTTCGCCACTGGTTGGACCAGCTACGCTGCCGATTATACTGTCTACCAACCAGCGAACCGCAGTCGGACCAAGATTTTCTTCTCTACTATGCTTGGTTTGATATTTCCTCTGCTCTTCTGTGAGATGCTTGGTGTTGCCGTCATGACTGCTACCGACATTAATGGCGGTGACAACAAGTACGCCGATGGCTATTTAGCCTCTGGAAACGGAGGTCTCCTGGGTGCCGTCCTCTTTGAGCCTCTCGGTGGTTTTGGAAAGTTCTGTGTCGTCATCTTGGCCTTGTCAATCATCGCGAACAACTGTCCTAACATCTACTCTGTTTCACTCACTCTCTTGGTCCTGGCGCGCTGGACTCGCAAAGTGCCCCGTTTCATCTACACGATCATCGCCACTGGTGTCTCCATTGCCATTGCCATTCCTGGTTACAGTCATTTCGAGGCGGTATTGGAGAATTTCATGAACTTTATTGGGTACTGGCTTGCCATCTACGAAGGAATCGCTCTCACCGACCACTTTGTGTTCAAGCGTGGTTTTAGCGGCTACAAACCCGAAGATTATGACCGGTGGGATCTATTGCCCCCTGGAATTGCCGCCATTTTTGCATTCTGCTGTGGCGTTGCCGGCATGATTACCGGAATGAGCCAGACATGGTTCGTTGGGCCGATCGCGCTTCACGCTGGTGAGGCACCCTTTGGCGGCGACGTTGGCTTTGAATTGGCATTTGCCTTTGCCGCCACGTCGTATCTCATTACTCGTCCTATTGAGATGAGAATTTTTGGTCGGTGATTGGGTTAGATGGGATTGCGTATATATAGGAATATATGGGGTGTATTTTGTACATGATGGATCTAGGAGGAATTTGTAATAAAAGATTAATTCATTATCTATTAAGCATTCTTTTATTAATAACCATAAAGATTAAACAAAGAGAAGATTCGTTTCGTATGTTTTACATTTATATAGATTCAAATCACGTGACACTCGCTAGGTCGCGTCAGCCACAGCTCGGGTCCGCGCCACCCGGGCTATCAGAGAGAAATCCACAACGCCTCCGTAGACTTCGAGAAATTTGATCCCGATACGGAGATAGACACCAGCACACCACATCACGATGTCGAAACTACAAGAGTGAGTTTACGCTGTCAAAAATAGTATTAACCAAAAAGAACACAATACTAATGAATAAATCCAGCCGCGCCGACTGGGCCGACGACGAGGAGTTTGACGACCCCTCCGCGCTCCCCGCACAGCAAGTGACGACCAACAAGGACGGCACCAAGACGATCGTCTCGTACCGATTCAACGACGATGGCAAGAAAGTGAAAGTGACGCGACGGATCCGCACGACGGTGGTCAAGGAACACGTCAACCCGGCCGTGGCCGAGCGACGAGCATGGGCCAAATTCGGACTCGAAAAGGGCCACGCCCCGGGCCCTTCGTTTGACACGACCTCTGTGGGTGAGAATATCATCTTCCGACCAAGCGTGAACTGGAAGGCACATGCCAAGGAGGCTGAGAAGGAAGGCGAGAAGGGCGGTATCAAGGATCAGCTCAAGGATAAGAAAGTCAAGTGTCGTATCTGTCAGGGAGAGCATTTCACAGCCCGTTGTCCCTTCAAGGACACCATGGCCCCCGTCGACGAGCCGTCAGGCGCCGGCGCCGGCCTGGATGACGAAGAGCCCTCGGCTGGCGGTCTGTCGACTGCTGGAGGTAGCTACGTTCCCCCCCACCTGCGCAAGGGCACTGCTGCGGCCGCAGCGGCCGCCGCTGGTGGTGGTGGCAGTGGCAAGTACGAGCGGGATGATTTGGCCACGCTTAGGGTTACGAATGTGAGCTTTTTTTTTTCTTTCTGTCGGTCTCTTCAGTGTCTAACAAGTTTAGGTTTCCGAGCTGGCCGAGGAGCAGGAACTCCGAGACCTCTTTGAACGGTTTGGCCGCGTTACTCGAGTCTTCCTTGCCCGCGATAGGGAGACACAGAGAGCCAAGGGATTTGCATTTATCAGCTTTGCCGACCGCAGCGATGCTGCTCGTGCGTGCGAGAAGGTGGACGGATGTAAGTTTTGGAAACCAAAGAGAAAGAGAATATGGCTAATGTTGTTATAGTTGGTTACCGCCATCTTATCCTTCGCGTCGAGTTTGCCAAGCGAGCTACTTAGATTGGAAAACAGAGGAAGCGAGCTACTTAGATTGGAAAACAGAGGAAAACAAAAAGTTCATACGGGTTGGGGTTTACGAGTTCCTTTTTGCGCCTGGTATTTCCAGGCTCGTTTATGTTGCCTGTTGGTATCTATTCGCGGGCATGCAAGGATTGTTTGTATTGTATGACGGACGACCTTTTATTTCTTATATCGACTTTTTAGATAATGACCTTTTTTACTTTACTGCGTGCATATATGTCTAGTAGATGAGGGGAGGTATCTGACTTGATATCTCAAGTGTCAACCATGGTACCCCCTTTCAGGGGTAGAATATCTACGGAGTACATCAAGTCGTTACTTTTAGCCACGCCACTTCCGGAGCCTCGTCAATGTCTAGAATAAGTCAACGGTAAGAATGTGTCACCAATTTCCCCTACTGTGTGTGACACAAAAAAAACAAGGCAAGGTTCAATGTTCCGATGACAAGGGGGGGGGCAAACAAAAAGCTAAAATGGGTTGGTTCCTTAATTTCCGGCTGAAAGTATTTGTCTAACAGGGGAAAGGATTTAACTTTTTGACTTCATGAAAAAAAAAATATCTGCTGGTTAAGGTTTGAATTGTAATAACAATAATCCGATGTTTGTTTTCTACATAGTTACACGCCGGAAAACGCTCAGCATGCATGCTTGTTCTGCATGTCTTTTGTCTTTTTCTGTTTTTGTGCGACGACTATGTACTACTTCAGCATACCCAGCTAGCCACGACCCCCCGAGTTGCTTCATGCAGTGTTTGGGCTGCGTCTTTCAATTTGCAGGGTTGGGCGTGGAGACATCGACCTCAAATTGCAGATTCTTCACTCCGGATGTTCTACTTTGGGTAAAAAGAGGCATTCGATACGTTGTTCTAGGCGCTTAGGGCGAGGCTTTCTTTTACTTTTTTTTGCCACTTGACATTGATTCTGCTGCTGCTTCTGCGAGCTCTGATGCATGCAGCAGCAACAACAACATGCTGCGTCACTCTCACCGCATTTTTGGAAAAGTTTCATGCACATCATGCAGCTGCAGATGAGGCTGGGCCCTGTCTAATTTTTGTTGTCCGGTATCTCTCTCTCCACTTGACTCTTTGACTCAACCAGTTGGCGTTCGTTCTGGTTACCGTTACTACCGGCAGATACATAATAATGGAATTGATTCAACCCATAGATGCTCGACCGGAGTTTGGAAGACAGGCCAAATTGGAATTTTTCCTTTTCCGAATACGCGGCGTGGGCGTGGCGCGTCCTTGTGTTGCGTTGCTTTCGATGTCGACGGAGAGTAGTCAGTTGCTTCAAAATACGCCTCGTCTCTTTTTTCTTTCTTTCTTCTGTTTTGTTTAGAACAGATGGAAAAAAAAAGAGGAAAGCAATCAAACCACATGGGCTGTGCGCTTTGCCAATAGATGAACGAGGTTCTCTTTTCCGGTTTCGATCCTGCCTGGGCTGGTTCTGCCTTGGTTTTGGTTTCTGTCTTTTAGGCGTGCGTGTATCTGCCAAGAGCTTGTCGATACTACTGGGTGTGACGAAGTACACACCCTCCCAGGAACTCGTGGCAAGACATGGGCTTGTCAGACAAGGCCATTTTTGTTTGACAGTTACATTGCCCATGTAATTCGGCCTCGATGCGTCATTGATATGGCCCTCGACATGGGTACTATGTATACTATTATGCCCGGGCGTCAACCGGGTGGAAAAGCACATATTCGGAGATTCACGGAGGACTGAAAAAAGGGAAAACAAAACAATAAAAAGAAAAATAGAGACAGAACCTCCCTGCTCATATCCGTACATGTCATGGTGCTGAATGGCCCCCGTGCATGCCCTGCACTATCCGGAATAGGCATTTACTCGGGCAGATGTATCCAAGAATAGATATGCGATAACGATCAAAGTACGTATATAGTAGTAGGGTACCTTCGTACATACCTAAATAAATCATCAACATGGCCGTCATCACGCTTAGACCTGTTTTGTGGTGCGTAGATCGTTCCGCTCCCCCGCGAAAAGGATGGCCTTTGCCGATCAGTGATACCCATATGCAATGTCCGATCCTGACTACTGGGTCCTGGGTGTGTGGCCAGTAGCATTGAAAGTTGTGTGTGAGTATGTGCAGATGAGTTACGTACCGTTATCTCTTTTGATGTGGTCGACTTGGTTGCTCACCTTCCCGGTCCTCCACCAGTCTGTATACACTGATACATCCCGTATTGTCGGATACCGCACCTCTGTATGCATGCTGGGTATAGAGTAAGCGACCCAACTGGATCCCTGGCCCCGACGCGTTTGCGCAAAAACTGGGCGGCACGCGCTGTACGAGCGAGACATATTGTATACGAGACTGACTCAAGGGCAAAGACATCCCAGTCCATTCCCAAGCAAGTAGTACTTGACCCCGCGTAGGAATATTTGCGTTCGATGCAAATAGTGCGAAAGATCGTCGATCGCCCCGTCTGTGATCGGCCTCGGAAGCTAGGCCTATCCGGGGATAGCCCCATCTTAGCCCTGCCCCGCCCAGACGGCCATTCAAGACCGCGTATGCAGCAGTAACATACCAGTCAGTACGCAACCCACGCGGTCGGGAGAGCCGTGGTGTGTACAGAACGTCCGGTCCGGTACAGTACGGTTACCGCCGCGGGTGTCAGGTGCCAGTCTGGGATCCCACTGATCTTTGTCTCTTGCTTTCCACCCAGAACGATCGCCTGTCCTTTGATCGTCGGCGCCAGCCACCCCAATCGTTCGACTCTGCTAATTAGTCTTGATCGCACCCCTGCAACCATTCGGTCTTGACTCTTGGGTCAACTTGACAAGACTCTTGCCGCCCGGCCCTGTCAGCCCGTCAGCCTGTCTGCTCGCAGCCGCACCAGACCGGCCCCAGCGGCTCCACGGATTTGCAGGCATCATGATCAAACTGCATGCGGGCGAACCACACACAAACGGCCCTGGAGCTCTAGCCTCGTGCTAATCTCTGGTGATTTGGAATAGACCAGGCTCGGAAGACCCACAGCCAACAAGCTGTCTCGCCTTTCACTAGTCAGAGCATACCAGGCCGCTTGGGGAAGTTGTTGATTGTCTCTAGTCTTACTTCCTATTGGAGCGACCGCACGGAGAGCTCCCGACGAGGCTGTTTTTTTATTTCTTTGATTATTACCATCCTTTTCTTCTCACTGTTATGGTCCATGCTTGGGATTGGCGTCCCTCCTCCACTTCCCGCTCTAGGCAAAAGGCTGTTCTGTCGGCCCGGAGCGCTCCTGGTTATTGTCTGCATAAGGCTGTGTTTGCCCTGTTCTGTTAAGCTTCAGCGCTAAAGCGAGCATGAAACATCCATCAGTGATCAATCTGGCATGACTAGTGACAACAGATCTGGATTCAATGTGACTGGACTCTCGGAAACCCTGTCCGTCCGGCGCGCCGCGACACATAGAGCAACCCCCCGGTCAGCTTAATTTTAACCTTCTGCGTGATCGGGTGAGAGAAAAACGCCACCGCATATGTATACTTGCCTATTTGGGCATTTACTGGCTTGCTGGCCGCTCTGTTCCGTCGGACTTGGCTCATCCTCCATGCGCTCGCCCGTACGCTGTCTTTCTATCTTTTTTTCTCTTTTTAAAGCTCTGACGCCTATCTGCACATCACTGGCCCGGCATTCCCGACGATCACGCGGCGGCCCCAGAAGAATCACTCGCTGCCATCATTCGGATGACTGCTTTAGCGCCAATAGGAATGTCATGGCGCCTACGCAAAGCATCCGTTCCGAACATCCATCTGCCTGAAAGGGTATTTGCAAGGAATTGACGCTGCAGAGAAGGAGATTATTTCTTTCTCAATTCTCTTTCTTTCTGCCCCTTTCTCTATCTCTCATTGGCTCTCCAGGCATTCAAGCTCGCGCCTTTTTTTTTTTCTGAGTCAAAAATGTTCCTGCAGCAGCCGAATGATGATTCACAATGCATCGGGGCTATTGATCCGGCTTTACAGTTCAGCCGTTCAGAATCCCTTGTCTTGCGGTCCGTGGCCGAACGGAAGGTCTGGCTGGTTACAGGCATTCTCGAAAGCCAGCGAACTTTCCGGCTTGGGTGAGATATTTGACGGCGGGTCTTTACAGTCTGATTGTCGTGTGCCTTTTTACTTCGACGCTTCTTTGGCAGCGGAGATGCAACCCGCGTCTGTGGCTCACCATCATACGAAAGAGGAAATAAATGGAAAAAGAAAAAAAAGGCAAAGCAAGCCGGCTGGGTCCAGTATAATTCTCCTCAGCCATAGCGGCCTAGTCTAGTCCCCATTGGTCTTGGGCTTTTATCCAGGATGTATCTTTCTTCATGGGGTGTGGAGAAAAAAAAACTGATCAAGGGTGGTGCGTGCGCGTGCGCCCAGGGTAACGCATTGGTTTAGGTTTTCCTGACATGCAAAATACATTTAAAATGCCTATGCGGCCAACGCCTAGTGTCGTAGTATGGTTGGACTGGGTTCAGGAGGCTACCAGACAAGACTGTCCCCAGGACATGGGCCCAACGGTCGAGCTAGCCATCATTGCTTTACCAGGGTTAGAAACAGATATCAATCCTCAAAGTCCCTCCCCCGTGGTTGTCTTGGACGGAGCATCGTTTCTTACTCTCTCTCATATTGATTTTACACAAACTCGTTATCTTGGTTTTCCTGGTTTTCCATCACCAGGTGTTGGTGCTGCTCAATTGAGTGATACACTCGCAAATAGTCAGCAGTTCGCTGACACTTCAACTTACGTCCTGCTTACTCCTTAAACACCCGTTCTCACTCGTCCTTGCCAGCTCTTGTGAAACAGGATCATCACACGTAACATCGTGAGATCGTGTTTGGCGACGTTTGTGTCTGTCGGCCCCGGAGCACAATCCTGTTTGACTGAACAAAACTCCTGGACACAGTTTTTCGGAGGAATACTTTCTTCTACTGTTACATTTGCGAATTCCTTATTTACCATCACCGGTACGGCATGTTTTTATTATATATCCATCTCACAAGTCCGAGTCCTTTTAGTTATAGTCGTTGCTGTCCCTTTTTTTTTTCTTGCTTTCTTTGATTTGTGTATATTGTTTCCTTCGCCTCCTGTTTCCGGCCCTAGGGTTTATCTTAGGGTTGCTTCATCTGATCTTGCGCACATTTCTTTTCGGAACCGCCATCATGACATGCAGGCGTGGAAAAATAGCTGGCTCTGGTTCACGATTTCTCGGAGAAATGGTTGCTTGTCGATGTGGTCAACACTGATATCAGTGATCATCTACACACGCCGTGTTTGTTCTGCTCCTGCCATCTACGCTTCCTTCGTCTTCTCTGTTTACTCCTATCTTTTTCTCTCTCATGCGTCAAAACACATCTTTAAAAGGCGGGCTCTGGTCATTGCGATCGAGTCTTGGCCTTTTAAGTAGCAAGATGATTCTCGCTCGTCTCTTCTGCCTTGGGGTTGCTGCTAACATGAAATGGGAAGCTTCAGTATAGGCACCGTCGTCGGCTTTATCTCGGTCATCGCTCGCCAATCGACTACATAATACTGGCTGGTACCTCCATGAACCAAGACAAAGCCATTCGCTCGCTACAAAGAATACATCTGAACAAGCGGATCGTTTTGGCCGCTGTTTACTTGCTAAAGCCCTACCAAACGCCGTCCATACAATCCACACGAGAGCGATGCATACTAGTAAGCTGTCCGATTTTTGCTACTTCCGTATTTGGCAATATTCATTTTTCGTTTTTTTGCAAATGTGATTGGAAGGCCATTCTGGACGCTGCGTGCGTTTGCGCGGCCACCTTGCGCTGGTTGGACCCCTGTCGTGGGCGGCTGCAAGATGGCGAGTCCGGTGTACTTGCTGGTCACACAAAGGACCCATACCTTGACGCCGACTTCAACTGGGACCAACTTCGCTCTCTCTGTCGGTCTTGCTTGTTTTTGCCGCTCTGCTGGGCGGTAATCAGACGTCTTTCCCTTTTTTTTTTCGCTCTTTTTCTCCCATTCTGTTCTTTTAAACGTGATTGCTGCCCGCTGCGTCCGAATTCCCCATTCTGCGGTTTTTTCTACATCGCAAGGCTAACCCCAGTGCTTTCTCGCGCCCTCAGCTTTGTTGCAAAGTCAGCCTCCTTTCCATCTAGACTACCCCCCCTCGTCGTCGGAGACCGATTGCATTGGCCACCAGCGGCCCTTCTCGTCTTCAGCCACCTTTCCGACCGAAGAAGAGGACCATAGTCGTCGGATCGGCATCCTTGGGCACCCGTTTACTCAGACCAATTCGCCTGCTGGCCTGCCATACAGCAGCTCGCCGGGCTCTGGCCTGCAGGATGCTCCGTAAGTCTTGCTCTGCCCTGCAATCTCGTGCGTATGCGTCCGGCCTTGCGTGTCTTTGGGAATCTGCAGACTTGCAGATCGACTGAATTTTTTTCCTTTCTGTTTGCCTTTCGCACATTACACTGTGTCGTCATTCAATTGTCTTATTTTTGAGCTTGGCCGGACGTCGTTGAGTCAGCGCGGCTGAACGTCTGCCTGTTGCAAATATCATTCTGCTTTGCACTTCCCAACTACAAGCCAGGACATTTTCACACTTCTCATACACGAACACGCCGACCTCTTTTTCTGACGAGACTTCCCATTAAACAGGTTCCCGCCAAATTCGGGGCTTCTCATGAGTCCACTTGGTGATGGCAGCGGAGCGACCAGCTCAACAGGATCATATCATC
Organism: Talaromyces sp. P118-02; assembly: GCA_037040535.1. Lineage (NCBI taxonomy): Eukaryota > Fungi > Ascomycota > Eurotiomycetes > Eurotiales > Trichocomaceae > Talaromyces > Talaromyces sp. P118-02. The sequence goes on from JAXQGY010000008.1 coordinate 83,908, forward strand.
CGGGATACACAAGCGACGTGACATCAACCGAAACAATCATTCCTACGCCTTCGCCTCTTTATTCGCAGTCGACGACTTTTCCCTGGAATGACAGAATGCCTGGGTATCAGTCCAACCCTAGGATCCCGTCTCTGGTGTATGTGCTTTTTTATTTTTGGTTTCCTTTGGGCGCGATGAATTGCAAAGCTAATCTGCTATACAAACCAAAAGGTTGCCATCTGCAGACCTCTCCAGACATGGAACCTCGATTTCGAACGGCAGTGGTATTATTGGGAGGGACAATTACCCCGAGGCATATGCCCTAAGCCGGCCCTATCCGTCATCTGCCAGCATCAATAACATGCCTCATTACCCGTACAACTCATCAAGTATGGGAGCCCAGATCGACTCTTCAAACTCGATATATAATAGCTCGAGTTATAGTCATTCCCATCACTCGGTTCAAGTAGAGGCTCCGCCGTTTCACGATACTACTATTCTTCACCAGGTGATCAACAACACTTCCCACCCGGTTCAGCTCGGCATACAAGCAAAAATCCACAAGGGGTTTTTTCAGGTTGATGATAAGTGGACGTGTTACCGCCGCAACTATTTCTCCGTGACTTGCTCTTTCAACATGCAGCCTTTGGATCCTAACGCTACGCACTACATTCAGCAGGGCCCGGGCCAGCACCCTGAACAGATCAAAGGGTTTGCCATGTCGATTTCTGCGGTCGTCAGTGGCTCAGACAATGAGACTCGCGAGCTGGTTCAGCATACGCCTAAAAGAGATAAGCAGTCCGAGAAAAAGCCAGAAAAGATTCACCTTCAACCTTATTGCCCTAACGTGTTGGGCTCGAATACCGGGTCAGCAGGCTCAATCTATGGTTTGTCACAATCTGGAGGAAGTATGCAATTTGATTGTAACCCTCAATATTCTATGTCGAATACACAGCCACCCATGCAGCATACATTCGAGCGCATCCAGTTTCAAAAGGCAACAGCAAACAACGGCAAACGGAGAGCCCAGCAGCAATACTACAACCTTGTGGTGGAGCTGTACGCCAACGTCGGTAAGAGCGGATCGAAATGGGTGCTAATAGCGACCAGACGATCAGATGAGATGGTGGTGCGCGGAAGATCACCTGGCCATTACAAGGATGCCCGTCGAGGAAGTTCAGCCAGTATGGGGGATGATAGTGGTTCGGGCGACCCGGGACAAACCCTGCTACCACCACAGCACTCTATGAGACAACATTCATATGCCCAAGTGCCCTTTATGTCGTATGATTCCAGGCGTGGCGATTCGCACTATTCTGGGAACGGGACAACACATCATCGCCAGCACCGAATCGACTCCTCGGTTGGCGGCCATTCTCCCGACGGCATGAGCCCTCTAATGTCATCGTCATCATCTTCATCCCCCTTCGAGTTGGTCTTTAGCGACCCCATGGAAGGCGCCGATTCTACTGACGGACTGTCCACTAGTCAGTATCACGATGGCGGCCCGCTACGTAAAAAGTCCTCGAGCACGACAAGCAACCAGAGCCACATGTGTCTTGACCTCAGCTCGCACTCGAACAGCCAAGAAGATGTTCCTCGAACATTCGACGACATTTATGACCCGATGGTGGCGAGCTACCAAAGCGAAAAGTATCAACTTAAAGAGGAAGAGGGGCAACAGTACTTGAAGCGTCAACTTGCGCCGCTGACCCATGAGCGGTCTGGAGCTGGCTCTTATCAGCGCTTCGACCCTGTGCATTTATGTACTTGAATTGCATATAAACTTGTGCACATCTGTATGCCTGGTGCAATGTTGGTTGATGCAAAACACAATTTCTTTCTTTTTTTAAGGGCCCATTTGATGAAATTTCTCCTTGACAGGACGAACCATTTTTGTGAGCGTTGTAGGATTGGGCTTGTTAATGAATGTTTTTTTCTTCTCTCCTTTGGTCTTTTCTGGTAAAAACGAAAAAAGCCACGCTATTACCCCTTATATTTTTCATATCTACTTTATTCACGGATGTTTCATCTTTCACTTTATGCTTTATCCTCCCCCCGGACAAGTTTGTTTAGTTGGTTTAACGATTGCAATTATTATGATGAATGGGGATATCTGTTTCAACAAGAGCTGGGGCGTTTCCTTTTGTTTTTTGTTTTTGTTTCTTCAGATATCATGTGAATTTATTTTGATGGTCAGGAAAGACTGGTTCGATGGGTCTGGGGTTTAATTATACCGTTTTGTTCTTTTTTCTTTCTTAAAGAAACTGTACTATACCACACTTTGCACCTTTTGTAAATTATTAGTGGTTTTTTTTGGCAAGTACATCGGTAGAATGGAATGCCATCAATTCATGTTATATATTTCGGAAATTTTACATATGCAGCAGGACTGCTTCCGAGATTAAGTTGACATTTGGGCGCTGGGATGATTGTATCCGCCGGGGGTTTTTCTACAGACTTATGTAACACTACGACAGGCACGCTTTGTACTACTCTAACGTTCCAGACAAGCACCATCTGGAAAGGTACCCATTGATGCCATCTAAACTGATGTTGTAGCTAGCCATGATGTATGCAGCCACCCGGATTGAAATCGGCAGCAGTGAGACACATTGCGAGGAAGACTAGCTGGTATGTCTGTATTAATTCGTTCCGTACGTTTTGTCCGTTTTTTAAACGTGAATGACACAAAAATTAAGATTCGAACTAAAAAGAGCTGTATGTTTCATATGTCGAGCAGGGTGCCATGTGGTTTGGATTCGACGGACGGGGGTTCATGTTGTAGCTCTGGATGAGAGAGCATTGACCCTGTTGTAAAATACTCCTCGTAAGAATGATCTGTTTCTTGGTTTGATTGGTTACTTAGCTGTCTGTTTAGTACTTCTCTGTGTTAAGATTGTAGGTAGATACATCAATTGATGTCTATCTATAGAGCACATGTGTAGATCTGTTTACACTTTGTCTATACATATACATATCGACTGTATCTTTTTCCCTTGAAAGAACTAAGAAATTCATAGAAGCTGACAGCGTCGGAATGAACCGACAGCACCGCTTACTCAAACCATCCCAGCCTTTCTATATCCAATCACCAGAAAATTAGACTTGATAGTTCTGCCCCTAGGGAGGCAGGATACTTCCCTATACCGTCATGCAAGTCAAACCATCCCTGTGACCAATATACGCTTCGGGCCATGAATTTTTGCTTTTCTATTGCATGATCCCACCCCTAGCAGCTTTGACTCTGACATCTCAGAGTCCTAGAACACGGACCCCCTTAGTGGCGTGTTGCAACAGAAAGTCAAGGACTTTCTGTCATAAGCTGAGCTCAAAATTTTGAGCGCGTGAGCAAAAAAGTTTTTTTTCTGTTTCTGAAAGATTATTGGCTTCCTCGTCTTCCGAGTAAAACCGTCAGCTAACGGCGGTCAGGCCGTGTCATGCTAGAATATGCTGGCATCCGCGGCTGTGTCGGATGGGTAAGCCTAAACCATAAGACGGGCGAATTAAAGCTCTCTCTGCTGATATGCATGGAGAAGGTCCTTAGAAATAAGGAAAGAGCAGGTCAAGTGATAGGGTTTCTTTGGGAGGATAGCTGCAAACGCAGGGCCATGAGCGTGAATCCTTTTTGCCACAACCTCTTGAGACCAAAAGAATGACCTTGATGAAATGGAGAGCAACCGATGTATCTTTACCATTTGTAATACTTCTAAGAGAACCCCAACTGAGGCGTAATATTGAGGACGGGGCCGTGTTCTTCTGTTTTTGTTAGCTGGTTCGCAGAGTTTCGTTCCTATCACCTTCCTCTCCACCCCTTACCTCTTCCTTTTGTGTTACGAGCATAATACCTTGTTTCCTTTCGGAAGGACTCCTGTAGTCACCTGTTGTGTAACTAATACAGTGAGGGGGAAAAGTAGTCTGTGTGACTCTCACAAGAGGAAACGATGCGGTTCTAAAAAATCCGACGGCGGCTGGGGCCGACGGTTTGGGTTACACGGTATGATGATGCTATAGTATTTGAGGGCTTTGAAATGCTCTATTTTTGATGCTGCTATAAGGTTTTGGTTTGGTTTGGGCTGGTTTATTCTTGGGTGAGCGTGGCTGGATGGCTTTTTTGTTCTGTCTGGCACATGATTATGTCTTGTAAGCCGAGATAATCCGAGGGAAGTGTATAAGGTATGTGATTTCAAGGCTAACCTCGACTAATGCTATGACCATGTCATATTCGTAGGGGATGCTAGAGTAGTCGTCTTGCCGATAGTGCTCTAGATCAAAGGCCTAGTCTGGAGTATATCGAGGCTTGATGCCAATGATGGTATTTAGGCGCTCGAGGGCGATTAGAACTATACTGGTAGCCTTTAATTCGTGCTATCTCTCATATTAGTCATTGTTTAATATCGGGTCCTTGAGTCCTTGATTGCTGCATTGCATACTTTTGTTACCAGGAGATACATCTTGAATTTCTTCGCTTACATGCATAACATTCACTTGGATGAGTATTGACATGAAGAAACACTTCAAACACCCAAAAATAAATGTTCATGGCTTCCAGCACCCACTAGCATCTGGCACTGGTACTATCTTCTTCCGCCAGCCAAAAGAGCACTGATTCGTGCCGACGGATCGGTTGATCGAGTTATGTTTTGAAGCACCATGTGTCATAAGTGTTTCCATTTTTCCTTCAATGTTTCTCTTTTTAATTTTCTTCTAGATACACGGTTGAAATTAACTGACTCTCTCAGCATTGACTCACAGCGCGATCGAGTCTGTATCTCACTGTGCTCCATTGCCGCTTCGGACCAACTGAATACTGGACTTTTCCAAAAAGGATATATCCGGAAATCAGAATTTTGCTCGAGAACTGTTTTCTGTAGTAGAGGGTACTCCGGCTGCCTTGTTCACAGTCGATATGTCTCCTACGGATCCGACATCATCAACTTACTAGCACTGGATATTTACTAGATTCTGACTTTTCCTTTTTTACGTTTTTCGATTTTGGCGTTCCTGGACTTACTAAAACAAACGCTCTTAGTGCATTTTATAATATCCTTCACCAGTGTAACGTTCATTGTGAGTCTTCTTTACGGGTCCATGTCACTTGAAAATAGGAGATTCTCAATTTATCGACGTTCGCGGTACGTATTTTCCCTCAATATACACTTATTGTCTATATTCCTCATCGATCTGAATCAGAGCCGCCATTCCATCCCTCTCATAGGCCTCTGTATCAGTGAACATGGTGGCAACAATCGTCGCTGGTTCCGTCGTGCTAGCATTGTTACTGATTCTATGATGACACCCAGGTGCTTCAAACCAGGTTCCACCGGCCTCAATAATCTTCATCGGGTCATCGTTCATCTTGTTCTGTACGGTTCCACTAAGGACATACGCGGCCACATTAGCGCCGCCGTGGCGGTGCGGAGGAGTTGAGCCGTTTGGAGGAAATTCGACGCGGAGGCTGACAATCGTTTTGTTTGGGACGCCAACTAGTCGGTATGAATAGAGGATCTCGAGGCCAGGCATTGGCCGACTGGGCTCTTGTTTAGTTTCTTGCTAAAGTTGCTAGCCAAAGTTGTTGGGCATTGCGACTTACGTAGCGTCGTAGGTTGGCTCTTCCATTTTGAGATTGGATTGTGTTTGATTCAAATGATTTGGAAAGAGACTTCTATTTTTTGTTTGTTTCTTTTGTTGTTTGTAGAAATATATTAACAGCTTGTGGGAATCTTGTGGGTTTTATAGTTGTGCATATGCATTGATTTTGTAATCCAAAATCTAAATTTTGGCCATTTTTTCAATCAGGCCACCGGAAACCGTCAAACCCGCAAACCACGCAGTGACTTCATGTTGATCATTGGAATTATGGTTTTTGTTGGAAGTAACATAAACATTCATTGATTGTGTCATTGGGTGATTGATCTGTAGTTCCGCCCGACCCGCCGGGACGCATAGGCTATCAGTATCAATAGGCTATCAGCGTATGGGATAGCCTACCGCCCCATTTGAACCAATTAATACCCCCGGAACAAAGAAAAATCCATACTTCACTGGAAATTTTCAAGTCATACGCTGCAGGTTAGGCTATGGCATTATTCATAGTCCAAATATCATCCGGGTATCTATGTACGTAAGCTTATAATATCATCTTCAGGCCAGCCATTGGCTCCGGATATCATTATATATGAACCTTGTTTCTGCTTGAATGTTTTGGAAAAATCCAAAACCAAAGTAAATTTACGCCGGGTATTGTATGCTCTGATTCAGTTTATTCAACGACCTCAAATTTGAATAGCGCGCCATGTCAGATCTGAAGATCCAATCAGCAATAGTCGCCAAAGGACTTAGTGAGGCCCAAGTCATATACGACTTATCCATCCCATCTCCAGAATTGGGCCAGCTTTTGATTCGAACACATGCTGTAGCGCTCAACCCGTCTGACTGGATGGCCCTGGACACCTGTGTGCGGCCCGGGGCCGGATTGGGCTATGACTTCTCCGGTGAAGTTGTCGAGATAGGTTGGGGCGTGCATGCTTCCTGGAATATCGGTAATCGTGTAGCTGGATTTGTGCATGGCGGTAATTACTCTTTTAGTAGCCCCTCCACTAGGATATTCAAAACCCGCTGATGTTTCATAGGTCACGCCGCAAACTATAGTATTGGAGCATTTCGTGAATATTTGACTGTTGACGCGGAGCTTGTCATACGATTACCAGACCATATTTCATTCAATGACGCATCTACTCTCGGTATGGGTGTCAGTACAGCGGGACAAGCGTTATATCAATCTCTGTCTCTCCCGCTGCCGGAGGTGAATGCAATTCCAAGAAACCAAACAATTTTGATATATGGTGGAAGCACCGCAACAGGTAGTCTTGCAATTCAGCTTGCCAAACTGTAAGAATTGTTGTTTTCCTGGAATTTCATGCTTCTTGCTAAAAGAAAAACTCATATAGTTCTGGATATGGGGTTATTACAACATGCTCCGAACAAAACATACCCTGGATCCAGTCTTTAGGGCCTGACCAGGTTGTGGACTATAAAAGCCCGCATGCCATAGCACAAGTCAGAAGCTTTGTTCAAGAAACAGGGTTATCCTTCATCTTGGATTGCATAGGAGATGAGAAGACAGCCAACTTTTGCTACCAATGCTTCACCGCACCACACGATGGAGAAGCAAAACAGCCCGAGTATAGATATGCTTCCCTGATGCCAACTTCTGATTCTCCCCCCAAAGCGGATTCATTGCCTCCTGGTACACCAATACTCGCCAAGTGGAACTTTGTATACACCTGTTTTGGGAAGCGGTTTACTATTATAAACGACACGTTCAATATTCGCCATACTTATGAGGCCTCTGATGAAGATAAGAACTTCATGGTATCTTTCTACCGCATTATGGAGAGTTTGCTGGCCGAAGATAAGATTCGGGTCATGCCTCATGAGATCAAACAGGGAGGATTGGAGAGTGTATTAGATGGTGTTAAGCTTGTTCGAGAAGGAAAGGTCCGCGCAAAGAAGTTGGTTTACCCTCTTTTATAATTGGAATGTCAACAGGTTGTATCTTAAAACTATGGAAAAGCATCAAATGGTTCCAGACAAATTGACGTTCAAGGGTAATATACGCGTAATGGTCAGCGTTGAGAAAATTGATTATTCGCTGCTTCCTGATCGGAGTACTATTACTCTCGACGACCTAGAACTACCGGTCTTAGAAGGGGATTAGGGATATTTTAGATTGTCTGGAAAGTAACCTTTTGATGAGTCATACTTCACGAGCAGGTAGGGCATAAAACCCAATACGGCAACTTCCTCGCAAAGAAAGAGCTACAAACAATGTAATCGATCGAAAATTTTTAGCCCAATCGATGCAACAACCTGGCATTCCGGGTCTGCGCCAATTGATTACCCTGTACGTAAATGTGGGTTATTAAAATGCTAGATATGTTTTATTTGAGCACCTACTTGATCGTGCTGTCGTGCTTGTCTAGATGATCAAAAACCTCAGCTGCAGCTTCTGGGTGAACATGATCAAACTCGAGAGTGATCTCAGAAGTGCCGTCTTTTTAAGAGTTGTCGATCGCTTCAATGATGGCTGGGGAAGAGACTGGGTGAGATATGTTTGTGCGTTCCATTTTGAGCGAGGTGGATTGTTCTGACTGAAGAGAAGAGGGGGGCAGAGTCGGTAGTTGAAACAAAGAAAAGCGTCCAAATCACGTTGTTGCGAGGCCACGTGGATACTACTTGACACTCAGAACTATGTTCTCTCTCCAATGGCCGATGTCTGAGGAGAAGACGATGTCGTTTTCAATACATATAGGTGGTTCGAAGAGAGCGGAAAGAGTATTTCATACTTGTTCATTTTCTTCTTCTTTTAAGAATCCTGAACGTGTGAGTCTTTGAAATAAAAAAAGGGCATGAATTTGAGAAAACTGATAAATAACATTTCTCGCATAATAGCCTGGCATATAGTACACATTGAATTGATGTAAAACAGATTATTCCAAGGTCGAGTATCCATCAGGATGTCAACAGCATTTTCTCCAAATTGTAATAATAAATTGGCCGTAGCATGCAGGTAAAAAAATTCGTTCTCTAAGTTGAAATAGCGTGTTTTCTCAAACAAGTTGAAATATGATGAAGTAAGAATAATTGTGACGAGACTCTGGTTGCTTTTTATGCACGGTAGTCAGGTGACCGCCAGTCACCTGATTGATGCCTGAGGCACCATCTGAAATAACGCATCAACGGAACTGATCAAATCGCGACTTTCTCCTCCAAGCTTCAATGTCTCCGGTCCAGACCTCCGAACCGTATCGCAATAATGTACAGCTCTCTTCGACATAGTCCTTTCCCCACGGGCGCGAAATTCCTCACCACCTCCATCAGATCTCCAACGTCCTCGCATTTAACCCGCTCGTACGCGACGCAAAGCACGCTCGGAGGCAATGGACCCTCATCAGGCTCGAAACCGACCCGGAAGCAAATATCAGTTATATCTGACGACGGGCGATATCGGTGGGGTGAGCTGAGTGGAGGCGAAAAAGTGGCTAGAGCGACACAGCAATCATTCAATTTTCTGATTGTTGCGCTAGGTGTGGTCATGACGGTTCGTTAACACACACTTTTTGTGGACATTTACAAGCATGGTCTGACTGGTTGAATATAGGGCGGCGTTCTCACTCTTCTCTATACCGACGTTTTTTCTCCGAATAGCAAAACTTGGCAATTCGAAAAGGCCGTGAGCCGCATCAAGGAAGATCCGCGGTGTACAGCTCTGCTTGGGGACAGCAAGAGCCTCAAGGCGTATGGAGAAACAACAGGGAACCGATGGGCTCGGAATAGACCTATTGCGTATGTCAAATTTGATTCACAGAGCGGAGAAAAAAAAGTCGAGCTAACTTTGAGAAGGACAACGGTTCAAAAAGACTCCATCGGACGAGAACATATGCACATAACTTTCAACGTGAGCTTCAACTTGAGATATTTTTGTTACAGTGGACAAGACCTGACAACTATTTTAGGTTGAAGGTTCTTTGAATCGAGGTGTCGTGCACGTGCATATGATTAAACCAGTCGACGAACATCAGTTCCATTACCGACTTCTCGCTTTAGATGTCAAAGGTAATGGACTTTCTAACTGCAGAACGAGGCTCTTTACTAACTTAAACAGGCCAACCTCGCATTATCCTCGAGCAAACCAGCGATGGTGCATTGGGCGGAAAGAAATCCCCACTGAAAATTCTCGGTATCAACTGGCGTTGAGTCAGTCAGCTCTTAGGCAAAAGAAACCCGAGGCTGAAAACCTCGAAACCGATCCGGACCTATTGAATACTCACCTCAGACAGAGAAGAGACTTTAGAAACTAAAGAACTCTCCCACACTCGAGAACCACACCTGGATCTTTGTCGAGAATCCTTACCCACAGGGCAGCTCCCGACAAACATAAATCAGGCTCCCAACGATTCCTATCCGAATAACGTGAGAATAGTTGTTGTGTGTCCATTTTACACCGGAAACTTGAGGAGCGGCGCGTGCTTCTCGAAAAATTTGTATCATATATAGCTCAATCATTTTAGCTACTCATGTAACTTTTACCAACATTGAAAACTCGCTATCTAGGCTTGACGAAAGTCGTAACAAAGCACTTTCTAAATATTAAATCAACCGTCAATCTCATCAGGGACATCTGTGACTCTTGCCCATCCCTCAACGGACCGTCCTGACCACGTCGCAACAGCCTCGATCGCCTGCTGCACGCTCTCAGTATCCGCTGCACTGACACCCAGCCTTCTCAATCCTCTTAAATGCCATATTGTAGGTGCACTTAGACCCTGTGTCATGATACTTGCGAGAATCACCAGCTCTGCTTCAACGGCAGACAAAACTTGGTGGTCTGAGAGAAAGAGACCGTAGATGACCGCACGCTCCATCCACATAAAGTCATTGGCAAATGAGCCCCATGACGAGCAGATGGGAGCGAGATTTTGTAAGTAAAGCTGCTGGAGAAATTTTGTCCCTCTCTCGGGGATTAAACTGTTCATGTCGATGTTTTTCCTGTTCACCGCTGTTAGTATGAATACAAAATGCAGAGAAAAAACAACAACAAACAAAAAGAATAGGAGCTATACCGATTCTCTGGAAATTCCAACAGGCCGCCTTCTGAAGGCGGCTCGATCTTGATTCCTCTCTTCTCATTTCTGGCAGTCTCTGCTTTACCCAGAGCCGTTACACCATAAACCACAGGTGGAATACCAACAAGGGTCCATTCTTTCATCAACACGTCACTTAGACGGTCTTTGATGCGTTTCTCCTCGGCATCATGGACTTTTTCTACTAGATTTGTGTACAGAGGACCAAGTTCAGATGGTTTACCACAGCCGACGAGGACCGAGGCCTAGAAATTGTATGAGAATGATTGCTTGAAGGAGCCGAAGAAGAGAGCTCGGGCCTACCACGATCAGATACCACGCATCTTTCTTAAACTGCTCTGGCAAGAGAGTTTGCACTCTGGAGCAGAGGTCTTGCAGGGATTCCGATCCGTCTTTTGTCATTGTACCTGAATAATGCCTAAAGCAAGCAGGCTGCCTGCTCGGTCTAATGAAGAACGAAACTGTCCAGTGCCGCGTCGGGGAAACTCTGGTTGGTGATCGCAGGAGAAGGCCGATGGAACGATAAGCGGCCAAGGGCGAAGTCATTGAGACCGGAAGAAATAGAATCTAGAAGTTTGTTCAAGGGCTTATTGCCACATTTGGACATTGCACGTTCTGCTCTGAGTTGTCACCGCTTGGTTGGCGTCAGATCCGGCCGAGATCGGTTATCGCCGGGCCCGCGATCGGCCGCGTCCAGTCTTTACCGCTTTGGGAAAGAGGCTTATACTCCGATAAATGCCCATGGTGTTGCTGCAAAGCTAATAAAACCCTTTTTGTTTAGATGAAGCGCTGTGGCTTGACTAGGGCCTATGATTGAGTTATTATTTGTTTTCACATGCATCATTCATTGAAGCCGACCCCTGCCATTCTTCGTAACATCGGCAATTTCAGATGTCAGTCTTCACCGTTGAAATATTTGAATTCGTCGTATACATGTACTTGAAAAGTCAGTAGCCCATATTGCATACTTCTGTGAGTAAATATTTTTATATGAGTGTCCCAAATGGATTCATTCTCATGGTGGAGATATCGAAGTGTTTAAGTATTTAATATTGAGCAATCACCACTGGTAAATCTCACACCCTTGACTAGTCAGCCTTCACCCGTATCCGTATAGAGGGCTCCTACAGGAATAAGACTCTGGAGAGGAAACATGTAGCTACTCTTGAGTAAAAGAAGACAGTTGCACTGCTAAGCATTACACACAACTCTGATTGGTCGGGGGTAGGATCAAAGATGGATGGCCTAACGACCGGAATGCAACATCAGGCCATGTGGCTTGTATCATTCCCTCAACGCATTCCTCAGCTTTGCATAAAATGCGCCGAGTGTTTGGCCTTAAATCTTGGGGGCATTGTCACTCCCGAAAATTGCGCGCTCAAGATTGGTGCGTACCTGTTTATGGGCTCGCTACTCAGGCTGGCCTTATGCCCGGATCGGCAAGCCTTGCAGATGGCTTTATTTTGGCTACACCGGATGACAAGCCTCTCATAACTAGGCCCTGATTGAACTAGCCCTAGCTTATCGAGAGCTTGGCAGGGGTCATCGAATCTTCCACAGGGCTGCGTTCGCCAATGAGCGCATGCCCGGCCTTCGATCTAGTGCTTTTAAGTATGTGAATCTACGTAGCAATAAGCTGGAGCCTCGACGTCCACAATAATGCAGCTAGAAACGCCCCGCCCATCTATATGTAACTATGCGCGTCCTTTTATAGCGAGGGGTGCTTCGGATGCCAGTCCACAAATTGAGTGGTCTGGGTTCGGGGAAATGACGGCGGCCTTTTAAAGATCGCTTTCTCTTCTTCCACAGCGTGTTTTGTTCCTTTTGTATCACATCACTCGATAGCCGTGTCAATATGAAGGTGCCTTTTTGCTCCACGGAGCTCTTAGGCGCATCCCTTCTGCTGTGCCTGCCGGCTTTTGCAGAGAGGCAAGCCGCCGCGGACGATAGTTTTGATCCCCTCGCCCATATAAGCACATTAATCGGAACTTCCAACGAAGGTTTGCAATTATCTACGCGTATTTATTCTTGTCTTATTCTAATATATCAACAGGTCATGTTTTTGGCGGTGCCAGTCTGCCATTCGGTATGAGTTACATCGAAGCGAAGGAAGCAAGATTCTTTCTAGGCTGACAATTTTCAAGGCATGGCCAAGGCAGGAGCAGATTCCGATAGCGATAACCAAGGAGGATTTGCCACGGATGCAGCTAACATCATAGGGTTCTCTCACATGCATGATTCCGGCACTGGAGGTGTACGTAGTAGTACCCACCCCCTCGCATGTGCCTTGCCTCGATGCTGGTTTGACTGGAGACTAAAAAATTGCGATAGTCCTCATCACTAGGGAATTTTCCGATCTGGCCACAGCCAAATTGCACAAACGATGACATCACTCAGTGCGTGTTCAGTTCGCAGAGCAGGACTAGTGGCTATGTAGGAGACTCCCTCGATGCCAAACCGGGTTATTTTGGCCTTACGCTCAACAACGGTATGAAAACCGAGGTCACCGTATCAAATCACACTGCATTGTACCGCTTCACAATCGACCCCAATGTGCAATATAATAGCCCGGTTATCTCGGTTGACCTGACGGATTTGCCGCAGTCACGAGTTAATGGCACTGCATCCGTGGACCCTACATCGGGCCGTATGACGGTGGCTGGTGCATTTGGACCTAGTTTTGGAGTTGGAAACTATAACTCATATGCCTGCATCGATTTCTCCGGGGCTGGAATCCGAAATACGGGGACTTTTAACAACGATGATGTGGCTATTCAACCCGACAGCGTGAGTACCTCGGTTGGGAGCTACAGTTCAGTCAACTCTGCTGGAGTCTGGACCCAGTTTGCTCAGCCGGTAAACGGTGTCTTTATAGCCAGAGTGGGACTGAGCTTTCTGAGCACGGATGATGCTTGTAGCAATGCGGAAAACGAAATAGGAAATTTCGATTTTGATTCCACATACCAAGCAGCCCAACAAGCATGGAGGGAAAAGCTTAACGTGGTCTCTGTAACTCCTGGTGGCGCTACTGATGATATGCAAGTATCTTTCTGGAGCGGCCTGTATAGAACCATGTTGAGTCCGCAGGACTACACGGGTCAAAACCCCCTATGGCAAAGTGATGAGCCTTACTATGATAGTTATTACTGGTAAGTGATTGATCTAAAAATGAGTATACGACGAAAGGTTTTGACAGCAGACTATTTAGTATTTGGGACTCTTTCCGCTCCATCCACCCTCTTCTCACTCTTGTCGACCCTCATTCCCAGTCACGCATTATTCGCAGTCTGGTTGATATTTACCGAAACGAAGGCTATCTTCCTGACTGCCGCATGTCCCTATGCAAAGGTTTCACACAAGGAGGTTCCAATGCGGATATCGTCATTACAGATGCCTACCTAAAAGGGATTCCAGACGTTGACTGGACGACGGCCTATGAAGCCCTTATTCAAGACGCTGAGGTAGAGCCCAACGACTGGCTAGTAGAAGGCCGTGGAAATTTGGATAGCTGGCACAACCTTGGTTATGTCGCTACGGATGATGCCGACCCCATTAAGTCCGGATACTCCACTGGAAGTATTTCACGCACTGTTGAATATGCTTATGATGATTTCTGCATTGCGACCATGGCTAATAAGACCGGCAAATCGGACGATTATACCAAGTATGTTGGCAGAGCACAAAATTGGAAGAATATGTTCAAGGATGATCAAACCTCGAGCATAAATGGTGAGGATACTGGGTTTGTTGGTTTCTTGCAGCCGAAATATGACAATGGCTCCTGGGGCTCTCAAGATCCAATCTTTTGCTCACCATTATTGGATTTTACGTCATGTTATCTCGGAGAGTCAAACTACGAAACATATGAGGGTAGTGTTTGGCTATACACTTTGTAAGTGCATTTTCCCCCTTTCATTTTTCCTTTTTGCTCTTACTCATATCTTCTCTCTAGCTTCGTCCCTCAAGACATGGGTGCTTTGATCAGCACTCTCGGTGGCAAAGACCAATTTATCAGCCGACTATCCTATCTTCACGACTCGGGCCTCTTGTACGTTGGAGATGAACAAGCTTTCCTCACCGTGTATCAATTCCACTACGCCGGCCGCCCTGGACTATCGGCGAAACAAGCCCACGCTTATATCCCGTCCCAGTTCAACAATACCAACAACGGAATTCCCGGAAACGACGACTCTGGAGCCATGGGCTCATTCGAAGTGCTTAGCATGATGGGTATCTGGCCCGTCCCCGGACAGGATGTGTACCTCTTGAACCCGCCATTTTTCAAAGAAGTGTCCATCACAAACGGCCTGACCGGCAAAGTGGCCACAATTCGCAACGTCAACTTTGATGCTTCGTACTCCAATATATATATCCAAAATGCTACTAGAGATGGAAAACCATGGACCAAGAATTGGATTACTCATGATTTTTTCACTGATGGCGGTACCTTGGAATTTACATTGGGTGACAGTGAGAGCTCATGGGGCACGAACACGGAGGATCTACCACCTAGTTTAACACCGTACGACTTCTAGATTGTGTATCGTGTGTGGAACTCTATTCCTGTATATACTATTTTTAGCAACCATCAATTGACATTGTGGATGCGATTAATGTTTGCGTTTAAAAATAACGGGACTTACTAAGTGTGAAATGGGCTACGTGTACCCGTGTAAAAGAGATCTGACGACGTTGGGATGCCAATTGACTCATAAGGTGCCCCTTAGTGGATTTTCCTGGTATTGGTCATACGTTATTTAGTTCGCCAAGTCCTTTTAGAGTTGAATATATAAAAAGGACCTAGATATACCACATCATCCGGCGGCCATTTGTTTTACTTTTTGGAAGAAAAAGGAAAGGAAAGAAAAGAGGAAAGTTGAGGGAGCCTTAGTCACCCCAGGGAAGCCATTTCTGTGACACGATGGATCTCTGGCCTGTGTTACACTGAAATCTCCAGCACACCGCTTGTAGTCTGAATAATTAGATGATCGAAAATCCCAGTCACGAAATTTCAAATTCTAGAACGAGCCAAGAAAACAGCTATTTGTAAGTCATACCCAATTATGAGCTTCTCTTTTAATTAAAAGGATCAAATGACTGTTATATATGACGGAATACATGATCCATTGATGCTATTCTGAGTCGAAGTGGCGATGATGAGACATCACCTGAAAATTTTCTGTGATAATTGAGTAATATTATCGAGCTAATAGTATATATAAAACAATAGTGGTGAGTATTTCTATGACTGTGAAGAGTGGCAACAGAAAAAACAGTCACCAGTATTGGCCTGGATTCATATTGGATCTTTTGGTAACACAACCGTAATTAA
The DNA here is from genome assembly GCA_037040535.1 of Talaromyces sp. P118-02. Lineage (NCBI taxonomy): Eukaryota > Fungi > Ascomycota > Eurotiomycetes > Eurotiales > Trichocomaceae > Talaromyces > Talaromyces sp. P118-02. Next base: position 99,865 of record JAXQGY010000008.1, read on the forward strand.
ATTGTGGCAATTTCAGGGGTGCAATTGGCCAGAGACCTACTGATCATGGTACTCTTTTGTCAAACAAGCAGTCAATTTGGTGTAAGAGTCAGAGAAAGGCATACTCAAAGTGAAACTTCAACATGATGAATGTAGTCATTCTTGCAAAAGCAACAAAATTTACTCATCTTTGGCTCAAGAGCAGTGCGAAAATGAGTCAAGAGATGGATATATAAGGCCATGGGATATTCATGGATACTTGGATATTCTTCTCACCATCATATTGCTCATCATCCTCTTTCCAACATCAAGAAACTTTACAATTACCATTCATCAGACCTATTCATACACGATGGATGACACCGCCGAATTCAACAGATTGCTGGCCGAATCATATCAAATTATGAACCAGAATGCCAGAGGTCTGCAGGAAATCATGCAGGGTATCCAAGAAGTTGGGGCCGGCGTGTTACATACAAATCCTGAGTTCACTACAGGAGCTCTGAAGGGGGCGAAAATGGCGAGACTTGCACCAAAAGCTATAGAGTTGGAGAATATTGTGCGCGACCACGGCAATGAAAGCATTCAGCAAATCTTGGGCCATGTGAAACAAACAACCCAACGCGAAGCTCAGGAGCTCCTGCAGCTTTGGCACCTTTGGAAGAATGAAGATGCCGCAAGCGCTAAGAGCTGGGCCGAAGACTTGATGGGGGCAAAGACTGGCGAAGCTAATGAGCTTGTGGAAATTTGGGGTGACATGAAGCACAACAGGAAGAGATCAGCAATACAGATTGCGGTACTTATGCACCGTTTAGACGACCCAAGAAACAAAAATTATTTGGCCCTTGTGAATGCTTTGGCGAAAAAGTAACCGTCCAAGGTCACCATTTAGAGGCTAGGTCTTGGAGTCTTGCCCACCAGGCTTCGCAAATCTGCGGAGGATCTTGCTGAGTTTCATTTCTGGGAAGCAATCATTCAACATGGTAGCTTCCATTTTCATTTTCCCTCAAATATATCTATTTAATCACTCATACTGTCTAGTTCGTCGATATACGAGCTTATCAATCTCTTTGTCGACGTCCTATGGCCTCCTTGCAAGTTTTTTTTTCTGGATTGTTTAAACTAGATTTAGGCTGGACCTATGTAGCAATCAAACTTTCATCCCACAGAACAAGCATTACCCTAAGTAGTAGGTTTCCTATTGGTAGGCGTGTATTAATGTTTAATAGAGATCTTGCAAACAGCAGGAAATTATTGTACAGTGTAGCCGGGAAATCCAATGTTTTGTACGCAAGGTATTCATATTGAAATGACCAGTCCGTTATCATTTAACAGTATCTGAAAAAAAGACTTTGGCAAAATATCACAAATTTAACCTCTAGATAATAAATTAAAAATGCGAGTCTTGGGTATAATGAATGATTACATGTACTAGTCGGAGGAAAAATATACTAAACAACCAGTTGAGGCCCATATTGGTAATTCTCCTGATTGAGGATATCATGTGATGTCTACACTCAGTCTCTATGGATAGATAGGCACTGGATCCTATAAAATTTTAGATACTAGGCAGGCTAGAGCCACTCTCAGAGAAAAGATTACTGACTATTCACACTTCTAAAGGGTGACTAGTCACTATCTCGCTCGTGTCATTGCCTAAATGTACTTGAACGCTGCATTCTGATTAGTTGCCTGGTTGACTCAGAGTTTTGTTCACTGCCACTAAAACTATTCCTAGAATTTGTACAGGTTAATGCTTTATACACGTAAAATGAAACTCCTTCAATATTCTTATGAAATTATTTATTACAAGTCTATGGTAAGCTGATACATATGTAACCTTGCCCGCGTCAAATCAGTTGGTTCGCAAATGTGGCGCTTCTTTTGGAGTTCCCAGCGCCAGTTGACGATCAAACTGGACTTCTTGAGAGCCTCCTATTTAAACAAAGGTACAAACACTAGATGTACTTCTGCGAAGAAATCTCTGGAGCAATCTTTGCCAACTTTGCCATTAATTCGTCGTAGAACTTCTTCTGGATGCGAGCTCCCTTGGCACTAGTCACCGATGACGAAGGTCTAGTGAGTCATCATTAGCATCTAAAATCTGGTAAAAACAATATCTGAAGCGCGAAAGAATTGGTTCCTTACGTTTGATTATGACAGTTAGTCAAGTATTGCCCGTGCGTTTCCGGCCCTGAGATTACTCCATGAACCAAAGCTCGACTGCCCATCTCAGTGCTTCGAGCCAACAACTTCTCCATAAGCCGCGCACCGGCATTGTTTGAAATTGACAGATTGTCAGCAAGCGCCGATTTGCAGTAGCTAGGGTTCGGCGTGTTGACGATGACCAGAGACTTTTCTCCCTTGGCGCGTTCCGCAAACTCGCGGACAGCGTAGACGACGAGCAACTTGGAGAGTGGGTACCGTGAACCCATATTGGAAGTGGACGGATTGTTCAGTCTGGCGAATATGTCCAGATTGCTGTCGGGGTCCAGCTCCTTTAGCGGAGCTACATAATGCAGCGCCGAGTTGACAATGGAGAAGCGCGGAGTGATATTGAAGGTGTTGGCCGACTCGCGAAGTTTTGGGAGCAAGAGCAGCAGCAGCAGAAAAGTGCTGACGACGTTCACATTAATGTTCTTCTCGGTATCCTCGGACAACTGAAAGGCATCGAACGCGACCCCAGCATTTGCAAGAACAGCGTCCACACGGGGCAGCGTGCTCGACACACGTGCGGAAAACTCCTTGACCGAATCGTAGCTATCCATGTCCAGTTTCCACACTTCAATGGAACTCTCGTCTCGGCCTGTGGATTTCAAGATCTTTTGTTTCGCGGTTTCGCCTTTGACTGTGTTGCGGACGGCCATGATGAGTTTTTCGGCGCCGAGGCGACTCAGATGAAGACTTGCTTCGTATCCAAGGCCGGTATTAGAGCCAGATACGATGATGGTCTGGCCATGGAGGTCGGCCTTAGGGTAGGGGAGGGTTATGAAGAGATTGGACAAGACAGTGCTGAGTAATCCATGGGCAACTGAGGAGAAAGACATGGTGTTTTGTTTTGGGTATTTCGAATGAAAGGGTGTTTCCTTTTGTGTGTTGTAGAAATTTAGGTCGATTAATGTATATTAGTAGATAGAATCTGATTGTACTCGAATAGTGTGTTTAGAAAGAAAGATCTTGAAGAACGACCGAAGTGCTTTTATATTAATTAGGCGGCGGCCACATGTAGTACATAGAAATAGGGGCCTACAATTGACCGGTATGGAAATAGTATACCCGATTGACATGTTGCATATTCTATAAAGTCATTGTTTTCTAAATCCGGTGTACTGGATCCACACTATGGTAAACCCGGGGCTGGCAGTTTCCAGCGTCCGGAGATATTATCTCCGTCACATAGGCAACAGCACCACAATTATTGCCACTTTTCTTCCCCGGGGGGTGGATCTGTTGACCGGAAACCTTTGAAATATCTCTAAGGCTTATTTTCCTTTAGGATTTGACTCAAAAATGTTACGAGAGCAAAGTTGAATACTACGGCGCATACATAGTACTGTAGTACGTACCAGGTGCCGGAGAGAACTCAAAAACTAGCCGGGTGGCCTCCCCACCACCAACTACATCTATCCCAACATTTGAAGAATCAAGCACACACAGTCAGTCCACCTGGCCCCGAAGATATCTACTCCATCGAGAGCTACTCAAATAATTGAGAGAATATTTCCAGACCGAAAACACACATCATGGCAACAGCCGCAAAGCAAGTATTATCAAGGGATGGTAAACGGAATCGGCGGCCCACCTCGTGCGAGCAATGCCGGATACGCAAGTATGTTCAAAACTGAGTACCGGATATTTTGAAATGAACCTCTACTCACACTGCACGAGGTTAAAATGCAACCGCGAGTCACCATGTGATGCCTGCACGAAGAGAGGCGAAAGATCTGCCTGCAAATACGCAAATAACGCCAACCGAACAATCAAGCCGAAAAACAGCAATGTGAACGAACGGCTCCAAAGAGTGGAAAACTTGGTTTCCAGGCTGATGGAGGGAGGGGGCCCTGCTGATTTTTCTACAGCAAATATTGATTTCACCGACAAAACTAGGGCTAGTCATACAGCACGCGATAGTGTCGTTCATCAGATAGACGCTGAGACGCCAAGACGGCAGCAGGGAGGTCAATTGGATACCAATTGGCTCTCTATTCTGGACGACATTAAAGAAGTTCGAGAGGAGCTATCCCAATCCGACATTTATACGCCTGAAGATAACAATGAAGCGAATGATGCACCGGAGGTGGATTTGGTTTTCGGGCCTGTGGGAGTCGCTGATTTCCAGGATATCCTCAACTCTGTGCCACCGAGACCGATATGTGACAAGTTCCTTTCGGAATACTTTAACGCCCCCTTTATGCTGCGTATGTTTTTGTTCATCGACTACTATGTTGAAGCTAACTCCTTATAAGCAATCATACACACAATCAAGTTCCAAAATGAGGTTCGCGGCCCTACTTGTCCTTTGTGTTTTTTGACTTACAAATTCTTCAGTATGAGAAATTCTGGCAAGACCCAAATAGAGCACCAGTCTTGTGGGTTGGCCTCTTATTTTCTATTCTTGCTCTCCCCGCTCTAGTACGCGAGGCAATTAAGCCTCAAAATGAGACCAGCGATCACAACACAGTCTCGGCGAAGAATTTCCGAATCCGGACTGCACAATGTCTTGTATTAGGGAACTATACCAACTCTAGAGCATACTCCTTGGAGACTCTAATGTTGCATCTTATTGGAAAGTATGTCGTGAAAACTGACTCTAGCCTTGACGGCTGGTTCCTCATGGGCATCATTATCCGCCTCGCGATGCGACTGGGATTTCACCGGGACCCAAAAACTAGGACGGGGATTTCGCCTTTTGACGGTGAGATGCAAAGAAGGATATGGCACTCGATACTCCAGTTGGATGTGCTACTCTCGTTCCAGATGGGGATGCCCAGTATGATCCCGTCGCAATGCTGCGACACGGAGCCTCCAGGAAACTTTAATGACTCGGATATTCAACCGGAACTTGAATTGCTTCCTCCTCCTCGACCTGTAACTGATAACACGCCTGTGTTGTATACTATTGTCAAAGGAAAACTGATGGGAGTTTTTAGAGATGTGATTGCCCACGTGCAGTCACCCACATCTTTCTCTTCATATTCTATGACATTGGAACTGGACAGCAAGCTACGAAAGGCCTACGCAGAGATTCCCCAGCTATATAAAATAGAGCTTATCAGTAGGTCGTTCTTAGTGCCTGCTGGGGTCATTATGTGTAGATGCACGATCGAACTCCTCTTCCAAAAGGCCACCATAGTCCTTCATCGGCGATATCTCAATAATGAAACTTCGGATCCACAGTGGGAATATTCCAGACGCACTTGTGTTTCCGCAGCACTGGAGATACTGTCACTGCAAGAGGATCTACATCAAGCAGCATCACCGGGTGGACGGTTATATGAGGATCGATGGTTGCTCTCGTCGCTGACCTCTCATGATTTCCTTCTCGCATCTATGGTGATTTGTTTGGAACTATCGGTCCTCATGCGATCGTCCAACGCGCCGCCAAGCGAGATTACAGGAAGGCTGAACACATTGTTGAAATCGCACCGCGTTTGGATGTCCCGGAGTGAACTCTCCAAGGAGGCACGTACCGCGGTATTAGCTTTGCAGCTGATGATCGAGAAAGCCCAGGGAAACCTCCAATCACGAAAACATGACAAATTGATCAACGACATCAAGGCAGATTCCTCGCAGAATGCGATCGATCCTGTCAGTATCGATGATGAATTTCTAGATACCGAGATCGCAGACCTACAGTTGCCCGATACAATGACTGATATAATCAATGGCTCTGATAGTTTAGATTGGGTGAGTATCTCGACCTTTTCTTTTCGTTCTTCTTGACTAACTGTTGATGTAGACTCAATTTGATCAATATTTCCTCAACGATGGACTTTCGACGCAGATGGACATAGTTGATGGCAATTGGGATTTGCTAGACATGGGACTGAATTAGTTGCATTGAAATTGTTGATAGAAAGTTTGATATGAGTTCGTGATATGAGTTGAGGTAAAGATCAATCAATCACATACCGAAAGAGGTAATTGAGGGGTTATCAGATCCCAAGCCCTAACGAACCACCAAATCAGGCAAAAAACAAAATTTTGAAACGAAACAAAGGATGTACATAACATATACCGTTTATAACGTAGTTTACAAATTTAAACCGTTACCTCAACCAATTAATCCCCGCCCAAATAGAACGACAGTCTTGACAGACACATGGTCAGCCGTTGCAGATAACACGATCAGCACGATCAACAGTTGCACCCACGCTTCAGGGCTAGACACTTGCAGCTCTGCCTATCGGCCTCAACATCGAGATTATCGGCCCACGCGTATGCCTGATTATCAATTGCTATTGATACATGCCGGACTCTCAGCAGCAGCGGGGTTGCCCCACACCATGGTCGCTGTACTGATACGAGATTGGCACAACTCTTGCACAACTGGAGTCTCCAATTGCGTGATACAGCATGATGCATACGCCAGTTGACGTGACGTGCGCAGTAGTTGGCATATACTAATTAATTACTATGTGTATATATACCGGGTAGTCGGCGTTCAACCCTCTCTCAACCAGGCATCCCACTCAAAGTAATTTTTCGAAATATTTGCGTAAAACATGGCCCCTGGAATCTCGAATCTGCCCATCAGGGAATACCCTATTGGAAAATCAGAATACCCAGCACCACTGAAGCCCAGTGGCGCTTTGGATGCATTCAAGTTCGAAGAGACAACGCCGATTATTGGCCGCGAGTATTTCGGAGTCAACATCGTCGATGACTTGCTGAACGCCCCCAACTCGGACGAGTTGGTGAGAGATCTTGCCATCACTAGTAAGCCTTAGCCCAATGTTTATTTTTCATTTTCTTCTAGACGCCAATAATTGACTGTTCAATTTCTAGTCTCCCAACGCGGCGTCGTCTTCTTCCGTGCCCAGGACAACCTCACGGATGATCTACAGAAAAAGCTGGTGCAGCGCCTCGGCGAGCTGACCGGAAAACCAGCCAGCTCGACGCTGCACATCCACCCCGTGCTGAACAACACCAGCGAGTTTGGCGTCGCCGACGCCGAGATCAGCACCATCAGCTCGCTCGCACGCAAGAAGATGTTCGATGTGGAACGCAAGACGGACCGCCGCCGCTACGACTCAGCTCAGTGGCACTCTGATATCCAATTCGAGCCCGCCCCAGCCGACTACACCTCGCTCCGGCTGACCCAGCTCCCCAGCTCCGGAGGAGATACTCTATGGGCATCAGGCTATGAGATCTACGACCGCTTCTCCAAGAAATACCAAGAGTTCTTTGAAGGCCTGACTGCGACCTTTATTGGCGATGGCTTCATCAAAGCCGCCGAGCGCGATCCTGAGCACGTTTATATCCACACTGAGCCCAGAGGCAGCCCGCTCAACATTGGCAAGGAGTTGAAGACTGTCCACCCCGTTGTACGAACGAACCCGGTAACTGGTTGGAAGAGTATCTACGCTCTTGGACCGTTCCCAAAGTACATCAACGAACTCAGCTCGAGCGAGTCGGAGGAGTTGCTGGCCAAGTTCCGCTCCATCATCACCGAGAACCACGATCTTCAGGTTCGCCTTAAGTGGAGAAACCCGAATGATATTGGTAGGCTTTTATTTTAAAATATGTAAATTGTCTTCCCCTTTTCGTGGCTGACAACTTCTTATAGCAATTTGGGACAACCGGAGCGCATTTCACAGTGCAACCTTTGACTACGAAGGACTAGGAGAACGATTCGGTCACCGGGCCGTAGGAATCGGCGAACAGCCATACCTTGACCCCAATAGCAAGTCCAGAACAGAGGCATTAGCTGTTGAGTAAGATTAAATGGAACGCAATAAGAATTTAACTTACTCGCCAATACATAGGCCAAAAGTTGGCGCTAAAAAAGCTTTTAAAATTTCGCTTCTTCGTGCAAATAAAAAAGACTTATGATAGAAAAACCCTTGTTTGTCTATAATACCTTCGAATGAAGACTGTCGTAGAAGCTGAAGTTCTTTGTCCTCCTGCAGGAAGGCGCGCATGAGCACGTGGACCACCCAGCCCTATCTTGACTCACGTCTTTGGCTTGCCCGCTCTGTCACGAAGCGAAATGCCTAATATTCGGGGCCCCATTCTATCTTTTCCTTTTAATATCTGTCAGGAAGGTACGAAGACAATCTTGCGAAATGCTAACCTAAAAGTCAACCAAAATGTTCGGAAGCAGGGGGGAAATGCTGTATGGCCTGATGGGTCTGATGACGAGGAGAAAGAGGCCCGGTCGTCTTGGTGAGTATGGTAGTCTGAGCTAATTCAATGACTTCAACGTTATATCCGTAATGGTGGGAAAGAGATAACCAAGAAAGGCAGGTTGGAACTGAGAGAAGCTTCTACATAAGAAAAGCTTCAAGATGGGAAGAGGTGAGAGGAATAGGTGCGAGGTGCGAGGTGAGAGGTGCTTTGTGAGTTGGGAGTAGAACGCGAGGCGTGTGGCCTAAAATTTATGATTAACACAACACATATCAAGAAATGCTACATCAATATTAAAATGGGAGACAATCAGAATAGTTGTTGAAACTGTATTTGGCATACAAAATACGTATAACGTGCCCAGTGCCATGGCCAAAAGATACTAGGAGGCCACCACAGCTCAAGAAAGTTCTAGACAAATTCATTTCTACACCAAGGACTGCTTAAAGGTCTCAAAGGAATTATATGCAAATTTACGGCTAATCAGAGTTATCACTGCGAGCAAGGTCCCACTCACTGTTTTTGGCCAGGCGGTGCAGTTCCTTCTCACCGAGATCAGGCAGATTCTTTATCTCGCCCCTCCTTCTCTCCTCCTCCTCCTCCTCCTTCTCGTGGTCAACACTGCGTACAATGTTGGAACTAATGGTAAACCAGAGATTGACTACACGGGGGATCAATGGTCTTTTGGTGCAGCTGTCAAGGTATATCTCAAAGTCTTTTCAGTCTGGGTTTGCTTTTACACCCCTTTTACCTTCGATTGCGTACCGCCAAGAAGGAGCATGTAGCATCCGTTTTAGTCTCGGTTTAGGATGGACGAGAATGAAGAAACAAATACGAAGTTTGTTGGATAACCGGTGCAGTCGACCGAGCGGAGAGCCTCTGTCACGTGACAGAGGCTCAGTGACAAACTGCGGGATCTTGGCACTGCTTAATAATTCGGCAGACTTGGTACAAATTACAGGCAAGAATATATGTCAAATTAATAACTATAAGAAGCATATTATTCTAATTTATATAAGCAATTTATCAGTTTATATAGACATTTCCTTAATAAATTAATCCAATCACATAATCCTAAGTAATTCCAAATAATTCAGAAGGATCAGCAAATACAGTACCAATTAGGAAGCCTTACCTAGAAACCAACTCAGAGCCAAGTCGGTTAGTAATCACCCAATTCAGTTGACACACCCCCCCAAGATAGACAAATTAAGGTTATTTAACGTTTAATAAGTGGTCTATATTGACCATTCCAAATTATTTTATAAACTACCAGTACTTCTCAAAGATAAACAGCTTTATGAATCTATCCGCAAACATATCAGCAGTAAGAATCTATTTAACCGAGAATTGTTTATTCTAGACCTCTTAACGAAGCTAATAATTTATAATATTAATATAGTAAAGCTTAATATAGTAAGAAGGATCTTCTTTCTTTATAAGATCAATAGTCTACTTATTATTATAAAGCAGTTATATCTAGTATTAAAGATTAAATCTAATTACTTTAAAAAAACAATTCCATATATAAAGCTATTTAGCTGTGTTAGATAGAGATATAAGCTCTGCTTTAATAATTAATATTATAACAGTTTTCTACTTTTTAGTGTATTATTCTATAATTCTACTATATAATTTATATAGAGAACCTTATAAACTCTTACAATCTAGATTATTAGTATAAGCGGCATCTACAGCTGTAAGAAAGATCTCAATTTTCTTAGATTTTAAAGCGAAGTACTTGATTATATATTTTTTAATCTAATATAGATATGCTATAATATCCTCAACTATAGTAAGATATTGCGAGCCAGGATTCCTTAAAAATATAGCTAAATAAGATCTTATAAATAAAAAATCTATATATATACTAATAACTATATATTAAAATAATCTAACCTATTTTTAAAAGATATAAATCTTATAAGATATTATTTCTCTAGTAAATATTTTAAATTATTATAAAATCAGTGTACATATTTTCTAGTGATTAATAAAGTTATATTAATTTATAATTTTCTTAATATAAATATCTTATACGAGCTATAGCTTATAATTAACTCTATCTTAAATAATTTAAATTTCTAAAAACTACTTAAACTTAGATATCTCACGAACCTTATATATTTGAATAAATCTTTTCTAAAAACATTTAAATTAATATTAATCTTTATAATAATAAATAACAATTATATTATTAACAAAAAATATAAGGATTATACCTTTAAAGATGAACAAATACTCATCTTTATTTACTTTAATAAAATTAAATTTTTTAAGTTTTTTAGATAATTCTTTTTACTATAAATATAATACTCTTTTAAGACTATATAAAACGCATAGAAGTTATAAGTATTTTCTAGAAACACTAAATCTATCTAGATATTTTATATAAATAGTCTTATTAAAAAAGCTATTAATAAATATATTAACAGTGTTATACTACCAGATCTTAAGATTAAATACTGCTATAAGTACCATTATAATTCTAAAAATTTATACTATAAACATAGCAACATATATATCTTTAAATATCATCTTTTAAAAATCTCCTTATACACAGATTCTGGCTTTATATTTAAAAAAATAACTATTACTATCGAATTTATATATAAAAACCCACTTTATTAGCAATATTTAGTTTTTCTTAATATTCAGAATTATAACCTCAATCTAGATATCTTTTCTTTAGATCTTAATATATTCAATTTCCACAGCCTTATAAAAACTATCTTAGAGCAAATAAGATCTTAATTCTTATTAATTCTTAGATAGTTTAGATAGTTAAGACTAATATATTTAATTCTTAGATAGCGTTATAGTTATATAAGTTCTTACCATAAATATTTTAGTTATAACCATAGCCTTAGTTAGATTAGCGTATCATTTACACTTATTAATATAGATTTCTTAACAAGATAGTCGCTCTTCTTCTACCTCTTAGGCACGTCATAAAGCTTGATATATTCTTAAACTAATAATAATATTAGTTTCTAATATATCTAAATTAATATCTCTAAAAGCAGTAATAAATAATATTATAATTATTATAACTTACAGATTCGATAAGCCCTAATCTCTGCTTAGTGCAGAAGGCTTAGATTCCTAAATAAAAGATAATATTTCCATATTTTATAGTATTAAAAATAAATCTCAATTATCAATTTACTAAAAAGTCTCAAAAGAAATATATAGATCTGCTAATTCAATCTTAGAATTTAATAGAATCAGTTACTTGATTTCCCAATTAGATAGGCGGTCTAAGCTATAGTAAATAAAATTAGACTCTCTCTACATAGAATTCTCCTTAGTTAAAATAGAAATCAGATCCCAATTTTTATAATTTTTCTTAATTCTAGTAATATCAGATTCTTCTAAAATAGAATTTTATCAATTTAAATCTTCTAAAATAATATTCTATCTTATTTCTTTATTATTTAACTAATTATTAGTTATAGAATTAGTTTCTTAAGTTTCTACAGAAACTAAAGGTTACTAACTTTAAGTAAGATTCCTATTCTCATCTAAACTATTAAAAATATTATCCTTAATATTAAAATCTTCCAAATTACTAATCTTTAGTAATTTGGATATAACGATCTCTTTAGATAGTAAGTTCTTAATTTTGAAATCTAAGAAAAGATTATTAGGATTATACTGCCTTATCTCATTAAAGTGGCAATCTCTCGCTCTTATAACTATAATAGATTTATAAAAAAGCCAAATTTTTTATATATTATAGACTTTATATTCTATTAGATAACTAATTTATATATGTAGATACATCTTATCTATTTTAGTAATTATTAGAAGTTGTATATATACTTTAGAACTAAATTTATATAAATTACCAACATACAGTTTATAGATTGATTTCTTTATCTTAGTCTTACTATATATAACTTTATATAGTATTTTCTAATTCAACATTTTCATTAATATATGATTAAAGATATAAATAGTATTTTTATATACTTCTAGTTACAATCTTAATAAAAATTAACTATCAATTATAAATAATCTTAATCTTCTTATTATTACTCCTCTAGATTATTCTATAAATAGATTCTGCTTAGGTATATAAAGAATAGTCTAGAAAAATTATATGTCTTTTCTTTTAATATAAGCTTTCTAATAATTTCCAAGCGCTGCTTCTCTATTATAAAAGATACGATTTATATAGACTTAAAACTCTTTTTAAATAAACTTAAAGATCTAGAAAGCTTTAAATTTAATAGATTTTAACACAGTAGTGATTAAGATATTAAAATAGGAATAATTATAATAAAAGTACATTACCCACCAGTTATTATTATATACTAGTCAATTCTTAATAAGATTAAAATAAAAATTTTTAAAAGACTTTAATCTTTATTTTTTTAAAACTCTACTAATTTATTAATTTACTATTAATAGTAAATATCTTTTATACTATTTACCTTTTTAATATAATATAAAAATAACTTTTATACTTATTATCACTTTTTTAAGATAATTAATAATCTCAGCGCTTATATAGCCAAATCATCTATGCTAGAATTCATTAGATAATTTCAAAAGTAACTTATACTTTAAAGACCTTTTATATATAGCTTATACCTATTTTAATCTCTTTAACTAGATTATATAAAAAATATCTTCAATCTTAATTATATAAAATAATATTCTATTTATATATAAAATCTATTCTTTTAAATTATACTAGATCCTGATTTTCTTATCTCTTAAAACTAAGAAAAGATTTATATAGAATCTTAAGCTATATTATACTCACTTAAAAAGAATCTTATTCTTTAAGCCTTCATTTAGTAGCTTTATTAAATATAAAATTACTTCTCTAATACCTTCATATATAGTCTCTATATTATTAACTCTAATAATAGTTTATTCTAATTTAAGACTTATAAATTAATCTTAGTTATTATAGATATATATACTTATACTAGTATTATATATCTAATTATTTTTAAAGTTATCATTGTTTACTTTTTTAACAATAAAATTAATATTAAATTATTAAATAATAGTTAAGAAAGCGAAGCTTTTAATATTATCATTATCTATATCAGAAATCTCAGTCTTATACTCGCTCTCTTTGTCAATTTTATTTAGTTTATTAGATTTAACGATTTATACCTACTCTAGTTTCTTAAAATTAAAATCTATTTTATTTTTAAAATCTTTTATTATGCAATCGTATATAAATTTTATCTTAGAATTTCTTACATATTTCTCTTATAGATTCTTTATACTCTTAGAATCATATTTAAATCCTTTTCTATGCTTCTCTAGATTTATATAAGGACAATTTATGAATCTATATTTATAGTTATACTTGCTAGTTAGATATATTTTTTTCTGGTTTTTTTTTTTATTATTATTTCCTTCTTTATTAGGATGTTGAGATTCTGATTAATAATTTACTTTAGATTGATTCTGGAAAATAGTATTGGCCTGTTTTTTTAAATGTCTCTTTACCTATTTAGCATATATAAGAAATTTCTTAAGTAATTTAGAAAGCTTTAGTAATTTTTTTTTCCTAATTTAAGAGTTAATAAGCTTCGTATTTTATATTTAAAAAAAGTAAGATATAATATGCTTAGTAATAAGTATAAAATCTTTTATATAGTGTTTGTCTTATATATTAAATAAATTGGCCTCTTTATATTTATTAATAATACTTTCTTACCTTGCGGCCTAAGCCTTAGGATTATAACTTTTTAATATTTTTATAAGTTAATAATATTATTTAATAAAATTAACTCTTTCTTGCTTTATTATTATAAAAAATAATTTAGATAATTTTCTTAACTATTTATAAGTATTATCTATATTCTAAATATAAATATAGTTCTTTTTATAAAGATATTTATTAATATAAATATTTATAATCCTTATATCTTTTTTATATTATTTTCAAGCACTATATCTAATACGAAATTATTCTAATTTAAAGGTCTTATCTAGATACTAACTTAGCGTTAACTCAAAGTGTGAGGACCTGCATACTAATCTGTTCCAATTGGCCGAGGATCCTGCAGATCCTCAGGTCCGGGAATAACCTCAA